>JAQMCW010140164.1:0-14472 GCA_030068335.1 Chrysichthys cranchii | reverse complement strand
CACACACACACACACACACACACACACACACACACACACACACACACACACACACACACACACACACACACAGCACCACACCTGTAGATCACGCATTTCTGGTTCTCTTTTGTCGTGTCACACAGAAGAAACTAAGCCTAGTTTATCAGGGAACACAGCATGACAGAGGATCCGGACATCAGCCGATCTGCACCGTTCTCCTGAACGTTTCTCCCATAATCAGGGGAATTCAACCTGACAGTTTGCCGCCTTTCCGAAAGTCCATAAAATTGCCGCACAACACAACTGCCGCATTCTTTCAACCAGATCTCTCGACCTGATGAAGACAGAACAGGAGATAAGAAGCAGTCTCGACTACAAACCCCCGGATAAAATCCGCCCAGATCGAACACTTCTCGACTCCCACACACGTACGCACGTACGCACGCACGCAGCGCTCCAGATCCCTTACCAGTTCCACGTGCACATGTTGAACTTCATTTCTTCCAGCTTGTGATGGAGCGCTCAGTTGCAGAAAGAAATAACAATAATAATAAAAAAAATGAAATAAATAAACAGTACTTTGTTGTTTTTTTTTTGTTTTTTTTTTAAAGCTTTCTAATATTATTTCAGGGTGTTCACCATCTCCTCCGTTTACACTGCCCCGGGAACACTTCGAATGTCGGAGTCCTCATCCCTGATTGTTATCTCGAGTGACCAGGGGAAGCCTCTGACTTTAAAAACAAACCTCTCTCCAGACCACGCCACTCAAGCCCTGCCCACATGACATGTGCGGCAAAGGCACACGAAGCCAGCCTCCCTGTGATTGGCCAGATGACTCAGGATTTTCCCCCGTAGGCGGTCCCTTTCAAAATTGCACAAGTTAATCTCCCTGGCTTTACATAAGGAGTCGCTCACTGAAACCTTTTCGCTAAAAAAAAATATGAATGAAATTTCTTTTATTTTAAGGTAAACAGGGGACACTAAATAATAACAACAATAATAATAAATATATATATAAAAATACACACTCCTGAATTCTAGAAACCTGAGCACTGAAAGAGGTGAGAGACGGTCCAAAGTCCACAGGAGATAAACTGTCTGTAAACAAGGACGCCTACTTTAAATTGGACCCTAAGCTGGATAAAATCCAATATAATAACAACAACAACAACAACAACAACAATGATATATATATTTAAAAAAAAAAAAAAAAAAAAAAAAAAAAAAACCCGTGAAAGTCCAACAATACGTTTTCTTTTTGGTGTTTTCTTGCACTATGTACTGCTTTGGAGGTGAAACTGGGACTAACCCCTTTCGGCAAACAGCAAACCCACATGAATGGATGGATCTGGGATGGCAAACCACCAATTGCTTAAATTAGCATTATAAAGAAAGGTGGGCAAGCAGTTTCACCAAAAGATGACAACTTTTAAGGAAATGTGTAGCTCAGGGAGTATCTCATGGAGCTTCCTGTAGAATATAGAATTGACTGAATTAAATGTCAGAAGGAACACGGAAACAGACAGGCCAACCTTCGCTTCACCAGGAACCATCAGCTCATATTACTTGTTGTTATGACTGAGTACATGTTAAGCACACGGTCCGTCATCCTTCTGCACGCTGACCTAAATCACCGGTGTCAAAAAGCCATTTAGAAAACCTCAGGGTGACTAAAGTCTCTTCAAAATCTCTACAAAACCTGCTCTGCATTCAGCCCCAAAGGGAAAGAAAAACAATCACACAGTCGTCCACACACCTTACCCCCCGGGAACACTTGGAACAAAATGATTTGTTTTTTTTTTTTGCGCCAAACGTAAAAAAAAAAAAAAAAAAAAAAAACACAGATACACCTCAGAATTAACGCTGGATCTTTCATCTTCTTCTTAAATGAACCCCAGCTTTCAACACCGACTACATTACGAGCCAAAATAAATTTAACCTGGCCATGCCGTTAGGTCAGGTCGTAAAAATCGAATCATTCATTTAAAAAGTCCTCGGCGTGAGCTTGAACTTCTGAGTCATGTGGCGTTTCAGCGACACCCTTACAACTACTGTATGTACAACTACTGTATGATTAACCGCAATGCAAATCAGAGTGATTACGAATCAATGGAACGGCATTACATCACAAAGAGGTGCGCTTATACACTCGGGGCCCAAACCACTAACCTGTTAACTCAGCTTATCCCACCTATCAACTGTACACATCGGGAGCACGGTGCTGTCGGCACCTCTATCCTGATTGGACAGATGGTGTTGATTCGTTATTACAATTCCTACGCTCCTTCTAAAACGTTCTCATTTCTATCGTATCAGCTTTCACAGGTACGGCGGATGCCGCACCTAAACAAAGTTAAATCGTGTGTCCCTGTTGATGCATGGAGAACTTTCTTATGTTACTGACCTTCAACAGAGAAGCTGGTCAGGTTTCTTCCTGTCATAACTAGTTTCCACACGTTCACCTTGAACACAGCTGTACATGGGGAAAAAGTGCTACTTGCCTCTCTCGGAATATCAACTTGGAATTCTTGTTCGTTTGCTGGAGAATAAAAGGAAGAAGGCTACGCTCACGTTACAAGCCTCATTATGGAGTTTGGATTTTTGGTTTTTTGTTGTTGTTGGTTTTTTTTTTTTTTTTACCTGACAGTTCACGTTCATAATCTCAAGTGACCTGTATCTAACCGTAATGAATGAGGACGCTCCTGTCCGCTGAAACATCACGCATGCACATACTGGTCCGTTTTTCCACGAGTCAACCGCGTCACCGGCGACACCCGCGAGAAACATCTGCGAGACGACTCACGGTGTTAAAAACCCAGAAACTGGGTGAAGTTTGAATCGCATTTTTCTCGTTTAACGCAAACATTTGATCAGCTCTAGCTTTCCTCCCGTTGTTATTTAGCTCCGCTGCTGATGTTCTGATGATTTGTAGAGCCCTAGCGCAGCGCAAACGGATCTTAGCCGTCGCCCTAAACCGACCCCGAACCAAGATTTAAATCCCAAAGTTACCCCTAAAATCTTAACCTGAACATAAACATAACACACAACCTCCAAGTAGCAGATCCCAACAGGCAGCCTCGACCACCTTGAGGTGTCCCGTTACAGGACAATAATCCACCTCAAGACAGTAACCGGCATTGATAATTACGGTCCTATAAAAGCCCGCCCTGTTGCTTTAGTCCTTCCTGATCACTCACGCTTTCCCTTTTCGCAACAGAGCAGAGCAAGGTCCTGCCAGACGCTGCCCTTGGACAGGATTACATGAGTCCATCCTGTCCTTGAGTCATTATCAGAATGGATTGCGAGCCCTGGAAAATGAACAGGATGGACAGGATGGCAGGGTCCAAACTCAGCCACCTGTTCCACGTCTGCAACATGTTCAAGAAACGGCTGCTCCGTCTTTACAGGTTAGCGGGACACAAGTCCTGCTGATGTACTAGCGTGTGTTCACTGACACGGAAAACTGACAAGCTGCACTTTTGGTGTGCAAAGTGTACTCGTCCCTTGTGCGTGTAGGGTGGGGCTTTACAGAATGTCAATAATAAACAGGTAGGAGGCAAAATGTTCGTGGTTAATACGGCCTCACAAATATTACCAACCTTCGGTGGATTAAAAGTCATTTCACAATCGTTTCGGTTGGTTTAGTTATGAATACGGAAGGTCCTTTCTTAAAATTATTTTTATTTATTTATTTATTTAAACAACCGCACTATTTTTTTTGCCTGTTCCGCCAGCGTCGAGATATCCTTTACAATAAGACCTAGGCTGTGTTAGAAAACCGCTCGCTGTCTTGTTTTACCATGCCCTGAGCCATTTTCAAGCAACTGAGAGCTTCGTGTTGATCCTGCTGTAGTGTCGCTTGGTGTTGGGTTTTTATTGCTCTACCGCAACTCCGGGCTTGGATAGCATTGGTGTATCTGATGACTAAATCATGAAATCCTCTGCTTGTGACTAATGAGTAACAGATTGGTGTTTAGTTTGCAATAAATCTTGGAACTGTGCAATCCTCTGGACTCACACGGTGCACCCGAGACTTCAAGGAGTGGTGCTCTAGTGTCAACGTTATCATCATAATAATCCATAATCAAGAATGATGATATTATTATTATTATTATTAACAACAAAAAAATCACTATGTTCAGGGTTCCCACTCTTCTTCACTGACAAAATTTCCAAACTTTTCCATGACTTTTTCATGACCTGAAGTGAATTTCCCATGACTTTACGCCACCCTAAGTGTGTCGAATTTAGCATGCTTTTAGGGTTAAAGATGAAATGTTAACCCTTTCCACTCACCTTAGGGTATGGTATCATATTTTTTAAACATTCAAAATACTGTCAATGCATTTATTGTAGTCTTTTGTTTAATAAAGACCTTTACGACCAAGTATGACCATGACTTTCAAGCTCATGGGAAAGTAGTGGGCTTGCTGAACAAAGACTATTGTAGGCTGGCGCGGCTGGCGCGTACGTTCAGAAATAATCATAATAGCCTAATGATAACTTAACAGAACGCTGTAGTTGTGATAAAGAGAAAGTAAAATTCCAGGACTTTTCCAGGCCTGGAAAATTACATTTTCAATTTCCATGACTTTTCCCAGGATTTCCATAACCGTGGGAGCCCTTGTATGTTACAACACGTGTGCTGTTGCAAAAACTACTGACCTCCGTCTTCCCCGTGTGGCTCGTTTTATTTTACGTTGACTTATTTATTTATTTTCTCCAACAGTAAATCATAAAATTCTTCATCATCATCATATTATTATTTGTAAAACATCCTAAAAGGTCGTTTTTCTTCTCTGCCCCAATACTGTACCATACCGTACCGTGCCGTGCGGTCATTAGGATCATTATGCTTAAACACATCAATACAGGAAACGATGCCTGAGGTATTTTTTGCTATTGGGTAACTAGGGTTTCCCCAGTTGTGTGGAAAGAAAGTATAACTTATATTCAGCTTCCTCTTCCTTTGTTTGCCTTGTAAAGATTTGGTTTCTCACCAGATTTGTCAGGCGAGGACTCTAAACCATCTCCAACAAAGCACACTCTATTACACACGTTGCACAAGCCTAGCAAAGGTTACACTAAGCTCTATTTACATTATCTCACTCTGGTCCAACCTGTCCGTTAAAGGTTAGGATTTTATAGGAACATTTTTTTGTACTTCCCCCTCTGTCTGTTAGAATAGATGTTCATATGCAAAAACAGGCTTTCTGGTCAAACGGGCCTAGATACGTTCATAAGCATGTGTGTTATTACATTTACAGCGTTTCTTCTGTACACGTGTATGGGTTCTTCCTAGGCCCACGTTACACCCTGCCACCAATTCTCGTTCAAACCGGACCAGTAGTTTTCACGTGATCCTGCTCACAGGCAAACAACCCGTGCCAAGAACAAAACCTTTTCGGCGAAGGTAACTAATCTGAGACAGTAAACAAACGATTTCTCTACTCGTCGAATCAGATTTATTACACTGAAGGGAGCAATCGTTACTCGAAACCTGCCGTGGCTGTGTGTCCATGTGCTTCCCCGACAGACAGGGGTGGAAAGTAACGCACTGCAGGTATTCTCAGCCCAGTACTCAGATACACACCTCACTGTAACAGTACTACTTTTTGAGGCACAACCATATTTTTATTTGAGTTTTTAAAAAACAAACTGCCCAACTTCACTATAGTTTGGACCACTATTACTGTTAGAGTAAAACAGGATATAATGCAAGAACCCCTGACGAACCATAAATCAATTAAACAGCACTAGGGTCAAATTTTAAATACAGTTGATCCTCTCATCTATGGACACCGCATTAACGGATATCGGATGCAACGGACAAAACCCGCTGGTCTGAATACATAATCCATTAGCCAGAATGTCCGGGACGAACGTTTAAAAATCCCGGGTGTTGCGATAGTCCTGTAGTTCAGCAATTGGCTGCTTGGTGGCGGTGGTGTGTGCGCAACTAGTTGTTTACAAGCGTGATCGCATCATCGGACTATTCACGTCAACGGACAACCTCCCCCCCCGATTAGTCCGTTAATGCGAGGATCGACTGTAATTTCATTTTGAGAGCCAATCAAAGCTTCCTGATGAAATGTCCTGCAGCATTGTCTGACACAGCAGAGACAACCGAGCGTCCCCTTTCCCAACGTTTCAGCTACCTGCAGTCAAACCCTTCTGCGATATTGCCATCCCAGGGCTCAACATCCAACCTGCTGAAACGCACACGTTAAGCCATTAACTAGCCGAGTCCGCAAGGCTTTCTAGTCGCCTCTTTTGACGTTTACAATTCGAGAGCTCTGTATTTAATGTACAATGCCGCTTCTACGTAGACTGTATTTAGCGATTCCATGTTGTGTTCATACATCCAAGTTGTGCTCCAACCCAGAGGTAACACTCAGGACCATGCGTGCAGGAGAGCACACACATGAGGTGGCTAGATGAGCAACAAACCCAACAGCGTTTAGCTAGCCAGTTAACAAGACCTTTCTTTAGATGCTGTTGAGGAGATCAAGGTGATGTTCGCTTCAGCGGTGCTCGTTTGGTTAATTAGTTAACGCAAGAACAGAACAGAAAATGCGCAATTACTTAATTCCTCAAGTAGTTTTTCCCTAATTTCTTACTTATGCACGACTGAGAGCTAATTAAGCTCCACTTCTACCTTTACTCAAGTTAATTACTACTACAGGAGCGGCACTTTGACTCAAGTCGGTGCGATTCGTCCCTTTTTCCACCTCTGCTCACCAAAGAGCTGCGCGTTCACCCTCGAACGAGCTCGTACTCAAGGAGGCCAAACAACTGATTTTGACTTACATCACTGCTTTTGGGTTCTTCATCATACAAGCTTTCGGCCCAAACGTGGTCACGGGACTTGGTCCATGCAGTGACTGGGTTCGCCTGAAAAAGAGAGAGAAAAAGAGAAATGAAAGCAGGGAAGGAAAAAAAAAAAAGAAGGGTAATTTAAGGCTCTACAAATCTGCAGACATCCTGGCTGTGAAATCCTACAGAAGAAATACATGAAATTTCGCCATTTCACTTTCAGTCTCTCTGTCGCTCTGTATTACAGAAAGAGAAATAAAGCATTTCCTCAGATCGTGGACTTCTCTGCGGACCAAACGTACCAATATAATAGCCCATACAATTTGGTCAAAGACTAAGGGAACGTCTAGCACAATACAAATTTCTCCTTTATGCACAATGTCTGGGAGATCACCACGCAACTACATAGAGCCTGTTTAGACACCTATTTATAGGCCCAAAAGTCAGATGACAATTCCAGATCATGTCATGACAAGTCAGATCCCTTTGGACCCACTCATTTTCTGCAATACGTGATTACAACAGGCAAGGTCATATGCCTTCAGCGTCCTCCGTTAGGTCACATGAACTAGTCTGTTCGCAGCATAACAGCCGAATACTAATCCATTTCCATATGCATCATTCATTCAGTGTAATTCCACCAAACTAATGAAATATAGTTCACATGTACGGCGATCAAACGTTTCACAAAATGCGCTTTCATTTCGGGGGAAAAAGAAGACAACTGATTGGGACATGCTTCAAGCTAATTACCTAATAAAAGCAGAAATTAATGCATGCGAATTGAGGGCAGTTTCTTTGGTCTATAAAAAGCTCCTATTTTTCTTGTTCGAGCACAAAGACCGTGTTTTATGCCGGGGACTTGAATGCAGCAGAACAACGGGACACCTGGGACGTGTGGAAAAACCCTCCATTCAAACCCAAGCAGCATCAAAGACGGCGAATTTCAAATCGTGATTAGGGAAAACTGAACAGCACGGGATTCCAAATAAAACTAATTATTCATGGACATTTTATAGCTCTGTGAAGCGAGCACGGCTTTATGTACAGCTTCCAGTCGTGTCCGTTTCGCACAGGACTATGGTGTCTTTCAAACAAACGGAGCATATCTGGCAGATTTCTGGTTGCATTCAAACGGAGGTTTTGTAATGCCCTCTGCTGGCACAAAGCGTAGGTTGCACTTGCGGAGGACTTGACGTTCACATACATGCTGACAGTTACTTGAAAAATTTATCGGCCAACTTGTCAAACTTGCAGCCGGAGCCTGCACAGTAGGAATTTTCTCTCTTTCTCGAGTTTGCCCGGCAGAAACGAGAGGCAAAGTCGCTCTTCTCTTAAGCCTTCTCCGGAAGAAATGAGGAGACGGTCACATTCTCAGATTCTGTTCATCACACCGATCCAGAGAGCTTAATCAGTTTCAGTTGGAGATATTCCACTAATACAGATGCATCTAAGAAGGACACTTAATCACGTTAACTGGAAATTCGCTGACCGATAGGAGTCACTAACATGGAATGAGTCAGCAGTGAGCTCATCAGGGTGAGCAAAAAAAAATAAAAAATAAAACCCGAGAGCCCTGTACACTAAATAACTACTTATAAAATCAGTCCTAATATAATCGGCAGCGTGTGTTCACTGACAAACATAAAATTTGCGCAAAAGCCGACTGATGGCCAGAAAGATGAAGGCTCCATGGACGACTACAAGGTCACATCAGTCAAGTGTAGCCATGCCATTTTATAACAGAACATGTACGAACTAATTCCTTGGTGGGAGGATTTAAAAAAAAAAAAAAAAAAAAACCACTTTTTTTTTAGCATAGGGAAAATCCAACTTTTGCGACACTGTAGGTCGAAAGACTATTTAGACAAGTGACATGGAAAATAGGCAGTTTCATCCCTGAAACCCATGGGGATGGGTGGGGCTAAAAACCGCCTTAATGCCTACAAAACGAACACCAAAGATGAGATTTGAGCAATATTTAGTTTCCTTATCTCACTTTACTTCCAAAAATATACTGCGTGTTGAGAAGAAATGGAACGGGGGCTAAGTGGGTCAGAGAAATGATGCCAGTACACTGAAGGCATGTTCCTTGTTTCGGACAACAGAACTGGTGCTACACCTCAGTTCATAGTGCAGAAATGACTTAAGCAAATAACTCCAGCAAATTAATGAACTGCTTGATCATGAGCATATCAGCATACACGTAAGGAGAGCACGCATCTGTGCTATTGTACAACACTGCTGAAAGAAAAACTAAAGAAAAGGATAAAGGAACTGAACGCTCTGGGAGGCGTCGGTAGAACAGGACTATGACCAAGACGAATGCTTCAGGCGCAGTTTGCAAGGCTTATGCCTGAAGTACTTTAGCTAGTACTCGTATTTGTGTATGAAAATTTCTTTAACCCACCTTTAAAACACAAAAAAAAAAAAAAAAAAAATTACGAAAGCTTGGGAGAACTATGATCAAGAAGTACAAGAGTTAAGGATAGATACATAATACGTGAAGTTAGAGATGGAGATATACACACACACACACACACACACACACACACAGATATGTTTAATCGCTTAATAAGCCTTTAATTGGACATTATATACTGTGAAGCTGATTTGTGACAATGTCCATTGTTAAAAGCGCTATAGAAATAAAATTGAATTGAACTGAATTAGGCTTTAAAGCAAAAGAAATGCATAAAAAGAGTTATTTTTTTTTCTGTACAATGTTCAGTTTGGGTCAGCTTGTTTGCTCAAGGACTCAAATGTCATCCATGTCAGTAGCAGGGCAAAGAAAGTCAGAATGATGAAAGTCACACATTTTACAGGACGTTTAGGAAGTTTAGCAAAACATGGTGTGTCAAGCGTGTTGCAAGGTGCGCTGTTAAGGAAGACAAAACCCACAAGATGCTGCAAGAAGAAATTCGCAGAAGTGGTTTCGGCACAAACAAACAAAAAAAAAAAAAAAAAAAAACAGGATCCATGCCAAGTCTGTGGACATCGAACAAACTGCCAGAGTGTGTTAACAAGTAGCAATGATCAATCAGAAGTCTATTTGGGTCCACTCCATTTATTAAAGTTTGAGTCAAATAAGACGTTCAAACAGATTACAAGAAGTTTTAAAGCAGGCAACGCAAAGAACAGTGAGAGCGAGCCCTTTTCTTTCAGCAATAGCTAATAAAAATACCACTTACATCAGCCATATAGACATATAGAGATAAAGACATACAGGGGAAAAAAAGTTCATTTAAATCTAGAAATTCCCAGAATCTTTTTAATGATTTAAAACTAATTCCTGATCAAAGTCATGGTTTGCAAATTAAATTGGTTAACAGAGAATTAGATTCGAAACACTACATTAGCCCTTTTGGTTATACATTATGTTATTGTCAATAAAAAAAATAAAAATAATAAAAAAAAGACAAAACCAAATATTTGGTACACTCCTGCTCATTTACATTCCTTAGTTTGCATGAATAATACTATTAAAATAATGTTCTTTCTTGCCCTACAGGAAAGGTTCACATTTTACATGCAGTTTCATCATCAGGATCTGCTCGCGCTGGGAAAACCGAGCTGAAGTCGTGTGTGTGCTTGACTTTAGCTGTAAGCTGTCCACGAGGGGCTGCTCTTACCTGAACTCGGAACAGCTGGGCACAGACGAAGTGGACATGCTCCTGGCTTTTGGTTTGTTACGGAAAGCTTTCCTTGAAATGGGAGGCTCCTTTCCGCCGTAGGATGAGCAGGATGTCTCCGGCGTCAGTATCCGGCCCGCCTCCCCGGAACTCTCCATCTGAGACGACGACATGGAGGACGACAGAACAGAGCGAGGTTAGGTTAACGTCTGCGAGCTGCGTCGAACTCTGAGGCGAGCGAAGGCTTAGCTTCTTCTTGACTGTCTTGTGTCATGAAGAGTGTCTTTGAGGACTAGATCAGGAAGACACGAAGACTGATGCAACTTGGAACTGAAAGGGAAGGGCTCGTCAGTCTTTGTTACCCAAACAACACCCTAGAACGAGCCAGTCGGCGCCCAGGAACGCTAGGTAAAACATCGAGAAGAACAAACACAACGAGACGCCGTAAAACGCTCTAACTGCTCATTATACAGAATTGTGGTACGGGTAATTAAATCAAATCAATTGCACAAGAACTCAAATTCTAGACAAATTTATAAACCATCACACCGTCCCTTCACTACCTTGGTTTTTTTGGCTAGGTTTAAGGCAGGGATTCTTAAAGTATGGCAAAAAAAAAAAAAAATTTTCTTAGAGAAAAAAACATCACCCGCCCGCAACATTTTTACGGCACACTCCCCCAGCGGCAAAATTTTAACAGCGCGCGCGCGCACCCCCCGGTCGGCAAAATTTTAACAGCGCGCGTGCAAACACCCCCCCGTCACCAAACTTTAAGAGCGCACCCCCCCCCAAACATTTACCCAGGGGAGTGGGGTGTTTGGGTCACGACATACCCACCGGACCTGAATTTGGGTCGCGCCCAAAAAAGTTTAAGAACCACTGGTTTAAGGAATAAAATTATTTTCATATAAGGAGGAATTGGTGTAGAGAATGGCTCTGAATTTTGAAATATGAATTTTATACAACTGAGCCGTTGAGGGTTAAGGGCCTTGCCTATGGGTCCAGCATCTTGGCAGCACCAGGATTTGAACTCATGACCTTCCAATCAGTAGTCCAGAAACGTTAACCGCTAGACGACCACTACCCCATTACAAAATTAAAAACTGAGAGGAACTGAGGGGGGGGGGGGGGGGGGCCGGAATCAAAATGTGGGCGCAACCAAAACGGCGGGATAAAAATATGTCCACCATGGGCCGTGAAGTCCTACAAGGAGTCAGGGTCCACTCGAGGGGTGGTCCACTTGGGCCACTTGGAAGAGGTTTCCCCGGGAGTGGATCTGTTAGGTTCATGCACAGGGTGAGCGCTAACCGTGCCCAGGCTCTGAACTCATACGCCGCCATGTACACGTTTTAATTAATTGGAGAACATTAGTAGTAGTAACGTCTCTGGTTCTCACCGTACTGATGAACACGGAGCGTATTTGGCTTGCAAAGCTGCAGATTCCTCCCGCAACGTCACCTGTTTCTGGAAAATCGTATGCATGACACGCAATTTACTAAAAATCATCTAATTAATTCGTTAATTAATAAATCTACGCAGCATGCGAGAGAACTGTGTGTCACCAAGCCCAAAATAATACACAATATTAAAACTGAAGTGAGATCACCGTCTTTTATATGACAGTGCAAATACAAAGATAAAGCGAGCAAAAACAGCGCATACGCACTGCGCATTTGACAAGGGTGCGTGCTTCTTACAGCCTTGCACTTTGCTGCGCATCATAAGCGCAGTGTATGTTGTACACTCTTAATGGCACTGTTTTTGCTCAGTTTCCTTGATTGTGTCTTATTAGAAAAAAAAATCTCTCACTCCGGATCATACAAAGCAGGAGCGCTCTTCTTCGATACAAAAAGTTGCATCATGCGGACGTAAGCACCCGGGAGCAGATCGCTTAGGCGCAGTGTGGTGACCATCGCTCTCGGGAGCGGATCGGGTCAGTTGAAACCCTAAATGCTTGCCATGAGAGAACTCGAAAATTTTGTTATGCCCTGCAGCCACAAAATAAAAGAAAAAGAAACCCAATGTCTGGTAAAAGTTTCATGTGGAAAGCAGTCTGCAAGTTGAGCTTGAGATTAAATATGTCTCAGGAGTGGGTGGGTTTTTTCCCCCCTCTCATGCCGGTGGGCAAAGTCCAATAAAACTCCCTTACCAGACGCAAATCGGGTACCTCGGGTTTGTGGAAAATCCCCAGAAGCATCAGAGGTGCTACACTTCTCATGTTACTCTGGGCTCGGCTTGCTGGTGTAGCAGGAGGAATTAAAAAGGAATAATAAATAAATATCCCATTTAAACGTCGCTCACCACCCTGGCGCGTTCTTCTTCTTCTGCTGCTGCTAGAGTCGTGGCTCTCCAGATTACAAAGACAACACTTGGCAACCCGAGGCTGTCTGTGACTACTGTGTGATGATCCTGATGTGACTGAATACAGTAGGGTGGCAGAGGCAAATTAAACAGGTGGAGGAGGATGGCACGTGGACAATAAGGTTGAGTTAACCACGATACAGTAGGATGAGGGAAATGACAGGCAACCACTCAGATTACCATCAAAGCTCCAAGCCAAATCCCACCACTTGAGAGCCTGATGGTATTCTTAAAAGCCAGAAACATGAACAAGAGCCAGCTGAACCCAGCAGATGGAGAAACAAGGCGACGTCTGTGGAAGAGGACTTGGGGATATGAGCCTGGGGAGGCCATTGAAGGTTCACAGAGAGGCTCGGACCTGGTACGGGGTGAAACCGAGGCAGTTGTGATGGATGATGAATCCAAACGGGGCCAAACTGCTTGTTGTAGGTGGGAACTCGGCCAGGGACAGACGAAGGACTTTAGCAGCTAGACAAATGCTCGATGCCCGATGACACGCTGTTAACTTCATGCAAAGCAGTAAACCACAAATTACCATGCGAGGGGAAAGTTCTTCTCTCAGTAGAGAACCCGAATCTGACTTCTGTTTTCGGAACAGAAGTAATAAGCCGTTGTTTGGCAAGAACAACTGACAATACAAGCGTTCCCTTATCTTTATGGCCATAAACTGAGTTTACACAGCAAACCTTCACAGGTTAAACATATCTTCTTGTTCCTGTTTTCTGAGTGATTGCTGTTTTTATAGGATGGCTTTTGAATTCACACCCATGGCTTAGAGTATCACACTGGATCTGTAAGCTTGCCTTCTTCGCATAGTGCACCCCAGTGCCATTTCTTCCACAGGCATCCGGCCATCCACATGATGTAAAAGAAAACATGAGTCATCAAAGCAGGCCTCCTTCTTTCAGTGCACCATGGTCCAGTTCTGATGACCTGCAGACGGTCGGCAGCTACAGCAAAATTAAAAACTTACAATAACCTGGTTACAACAGTTTGCCCACCCCTTAACTAATACTCTGATAAAGCGATGTTCGTAATGTTGTAATATAGCACTACTTGAGGGAAAAGTCTACCAGTACATCTAGCACATCTCGATTTGGCAATTTTGTTCCACTCTTCTTTGCAAAACATCTCCCGCGCACAGCCCTCTTCAAGTCATTCCACGTTTTGTTTTGTTTTTTGACTGGGGCATCCCAATATGTTGACTTAGAGTTTAAATTTGGGTTTTTGTCATGGATCTTCTTCGGCCATCCATGATTTCCTCCATCTTGACTAGAACCCCAGTTCGAAAAGAAGAGAAGCAGCCCAAGAGCACGATACTGCCACCATCGTGCCTCCCCGTGTCTATGGTGCTCTTTGGATGTGAAGCGGTCTGCTGTTTTGCACCAAACATATCTTTCAGAATTACGTTTTTTCAAACTATAACTAATTGAGCCACGATATGGGATAGCTGGCCTCAGATTTGTGTGTGTGTGTGTGTGTGTGTGTGTGTGTGTGAGTGTGTGAGAGAGAGAGAGAAAGGGCATCTACTTTGCATTCAGAAGTATTCAGACCACTTTCAGTTTTTCACCATTTGTAATGTTGCAGCCTTATGCTAAACTCAATCAAATTAATGTTTTTTCCTCATGAATCTACACTCAGTACCCCATAATGACAGCACAAACACGGAATTATAGAATTC
>JAQMCW010140116.1:0-14486 GCA_030068335.1 Chrysichthys cranchii | reverse complement strand
AGCATACTTTTGGTGCCCCCCCCCCCGTTTCACTTTTCTTAGGAAAATGAATCTATATAATATAAGAGGGTTAATTAACAAGGTTAAAATACAAGCTGATGTAAGCGAGACCGTACAACTGGGTTGGTTGTAAAGCCAGAGGTTTTGATGGATAGAGAGGAGGTTACTAAAGCAGAGGTGTTCAGTACAAGATTGAGCTGCCAAACCAACCCAACGAATTTCTGATTGATTAGACCAATGTATATGAGCAGCTCAGTAATATAGCTGAAAATGGGCATTTACATTGCTGAAGTACTGATTTGGAAATTTAGGGCAACTTTTTTTTTTTTTTTTTTTTTAAAGTGGTTCAATCCAATGACCTAAAAAAAAACAAAACCCTTTGGATAGAAAATCACAAGGATGACATGAAACAAAAACAGAAATCTAGGCAGAATATTCTATCATTTTAAGTGCATCAAGTCCGCCAATCAGATAATTGTGAATTTTGTCAAACTTTTATGATCTTAATTGTATACATTTTACGGTTTTGTACTGATGCTGTTTGGATTTTGGTGCTGCAGAAATGGCACGTGTTCTGGATGTTTGGTGCGGTGAAGAAAAGGAGAGTAAACACTTAATGCAATACACGAGATGTATTAAGATGTATCGTTGTGTGGTTTCTTGGTGGCAAACAATTGTTTATATATTTTGTATTGTATATTGTGTTGCATTACAAAATGGATACATCACAGAAGTTGCTTGAAAATCTCTTTTTCAGTCATCATATTTCTGACCAATGAGAAATTCTACATGTATGTCTGGAGCCAATGTTATTTTTGCTTTTGCTGATTCACCAAACCAAATAGCAAATGAATTAATACGGATACGGTAAAAATAAAAACCAGGCTGGCAATGTGGTTGTAGCATGTAACCTTGGTTTAGTCCTCTGTGTATGCACGCAAGTCTTTATTACCATTTCTGCCTCTCTTTATCTCTTTAGCTTTATATCCATGCACTTTATTATTATTTTTTTTTTGGGAAACGGCATTGTGTGAAGTGTTTTGTTTTTTGTGTATATTAAGCCATTTTTGCAGGACAAACAACCTTTTGATGCACAAAAACTAGATCTGTAAAAAGCTTGGAGACCTTTGAAGTGGGTAATTGTTCTTGTTGAAAATTTAAAGGATTGCAGCTACACTACTTAGCCCTCCATTTGCTGTATGCCTCATTAGCCATTTCCATACAGATGACTGGGATCGGTAATCTTCTCACAAGCATGTTCCGTTACTGCAAAATATTTTAGCCGTTTGATGGAGTGTGTCTGCATACGGAAATGTATTGATCTGTCCTGATCCAAACATCAGTAGGAGGAAAATGTGATTTCAGTGACTTTGACTGTAGCAGGGTTGTTGGTGCCTCTCTGAGTGTTTTGAAAACTGATGAACTATTGGGACTTTCACACAACAGTCTCTAGAGTTTACATGAAATGGTACAGAAAACAAGACATCCTGAGAGCTATGGTGACTTACATAATCGCGCTATACAACCGTGGTGAGCAGAAAAGCATCTCAGAATGGACAACGGTAAACCTTGATGCTGAAATGCAACAACAGCAGAAGATCACAACAGGTTTGACTCCCATCAGCAAAGAAGCGGAATCTGTGTCTACAGTTAGGAAAGGTTTACAGTTGAAGATTTTTTTTTTTTGTGTGTCCTGTTACAGTGAACTTTGTAAAGGTTCTGAACTACAGTCAGGTATTTTCGTCATCCATTAATAGCCTCTGCTAAGGCACTCGCTTCCCTGTTGGTGACTCTTGGCCTAAACCAGTGGATCATGAGTATTTCAGTCTTGGCAATTTTTTTTTAAATTTTATTTTATAGGACATGAGGCCATAGTGCTAGGACAAAAATAGTTTGAGTATTTTTCTAGTGTAATTGTATATTCTCAGCATTTAGTCTTTTGAGATTTCTAACCTTTTGATTAGTAGCCTAAACCGCCACCACTGCCCCAATACTTGCTTTTCTAACTAAGCACAGCAGATACAATTAAGCTATCCCTAGTTGTGTGGGGGTCCTGTTGCTAAATTTACTGTAGCAGAGAAACTAGTTATCTAATCTCTAGCTCACATTTCACTTCGAAAACTGCTGTGCTTGCATAGCAAGGGTACGTTCTCAAGAACTTTAGGCCAGAGCCTTTACATTTTGTTTCCTGTGGGCATGTAGCAACAGCTACTATTCTTGATTAATGCACAGCAGGAGCCAAAATGTAACTACCTCTAAAGCTATTAGTTAAAATAAATTTACATAAAGTACTAATCAGTGTATGTGGCCTCACTCACCTGGTTTCTTCCAGGTACTCCGGTTTCCTCCCACAGTCCAAAGACATGCACAGAGGGGGTTAGGCTAATTGGCTACTCTAAATTACCCGTAGGTGTGAATGTGTGCGAATGGTTGTGTCTGTGTGTGTTGGCCCTGTGGTAGATTGGTGACCTGCCCAGGGTGTACCCCGCCTCTTGCCTAAAGTCAGCTAGGATTGGCTCCAAATTGCCCCCGTGACCCTGAAAAGTATTAAGCGGTAGATGATGAGTGAGTGAGTGAGAGACTAATCAGGTGTAAACGTTGGTTGTTTGAAGTGTTATGTGCTAGGCTTTGTATTAGCTTCATTGCCAGATTAACAAACAAGATAATTGTACTAGCTATGCACAGCCAAAGTGTCTGCTACTTCTTGACAACCTTTTAATTTTCTTTCTAACGTTACTCTGTACCAGGGGTCACCAACACGGTGCCCGTGAGCACCAGGTCGCCCGCATGGACCACGTGAGTCTCCCGCAGGGCACGTTCTAAAAATAGCACTAATCACCAATAAGCTCTATATGAAATTTTATGTAATTGTGTTCCTATTCTTTTTGAATCTTACTTGTATTGATGTACATTGGCAAATGAAAAATACTGAAAGTTTTCTAAACAAAACTGTTTTACATATACATGAATTTTGAAAGGTCAGTACTGTGCACATAACAAACCTCAGTGTTTGCTGAGATCAGCTAGCGGGCGCGGCTAAGATGATGAGATGGATGCTGTTTCTATCCCCAAAAACATGGCAGAAAAAAGAAAGAAGACTTATCACTTTCACAGTGATTGGGAGGAAAAGTTTTATTTTTTTTTTCACGATTGCAAAAGAAAAAAGTGTGTGTCTCCTTTTGCGGGTTGTGTGGCGACGGCAAAGCAGCACAATGTGGCGAGACACTTCGCCACGTGTCACAAAAACTACCATGCTACCTATCCACCTAGCAGCGCACTATGGGCAGAAAAAGCCCGAGAATTAAAGGAAGCTTTGGGCCAACTGCAGGTTTTTCTTTTTTTTTCCCCCCAAGAGGCCGTTAAAGTCCCAAAAAACAGCCGAAGCTTTATTTAGAGCAGGCATGCCCAATCTTATCCGGAAAAGGCCTGTGTGGGTGCAGGTTTTTGTTCCAACCAAGCAGGAGTCTCACCTGAACCTATTGAAAGCTTAGGTCAACTGATTAAACAGGTGGAATCAGGTGAGGCTCCTTCTTGGTTGAACAAAAACCTGCGCACACACCGGCCCTTTCCAGATAAGATTGGGCAAGCCTGATTTAGAGCTACACATTTTTTTTATTTTTTATTTTTTTTATTTAAAAAAACAAAAAAGGCCTTTTCAGACGGGGAGGTTTTCAAAGAAGCAATGATGATGATAATGGCAAACACTGTATTTAAAGATGACAAGAATGGTACCGATGTCCCCTCCACTCTCGTCGATGTCCAACCGGGGGCAAGTACGATGGTTAGGAGAATGTCTGCTATGTCCGGGAACTTGACAGAGCAGCTGGAGCGGGATTTGGCAAAGTGCAGGTGGTTTAGCATCCAGTGTGATGAGTCCTTGGACAGCAGCAGTACAGCTCAACTAATGATCTGAATCCGAATGGTGTTTAATTTCTCCACAAAAGAACTCCTCCAGACACTACCGGCCCTAAAGACAACTACGAGGGGAGCTGACCTCTATAATGCAGTGAAGAGATTTTTTGGGGAGAAAAAGGTACCATTGGAAAAGCTGGGGTCGGGGACTACATACGGGGCTCCTGCCCTGACCGGTCACGCAGGTTTCATTGTGCATTGCAAAGGTGACACAGATCAGAGTTGCACTATTTAATTTACACTCTAGATTTCAGTACACTGGAACAGCATGTAATGCCAGGCTTCCCACGAACAGCCCGAGAAACGGATAGCCGATGTTTTCAGTGAAACACCATAGCAAAGTTAAATTCAAATATTGAAAAATTGTGACCAATTTGTTTGTTTGTAAAAATGTAACACATGATTTTGTTAAATGCTGCAGATTTAATGATTTAGTATAAAATGTAACAGTATTTAGTTAAAAATTTGCAGGAGGGTTTTTTTTAATTTTTTTTATTAATTTTTTTTTTTAATGCTACATAATTGATAATTTGTAGAAAGATGGGACATAGTTCACGATTTGTTAAAATTGCTAGAGGTAGCAGTTAGTAAAATGGGACATGATTTCCTATTTTGCAGAAATGTTGCAGAAGCGATCATTTTGAAAATGAAAAGCATTGAGCTTAATAGAAATAAAAAGCGTTGCATGTTGAAATGTATGTTTCCTACCTCGTTAAGTCACTGTTAATTATTATTTTAACATCAGTAACATGATCAAACATTGTCTTTACATAGATGGATCATAAGAATAATATATAATAGATTAAAGGTAAACTGTACAATTTGTTATTTCAGAAGTGCCTATCAAACAGGTACCTTTTGTATTACTCGGTACCCTTGAAGTGGCTCTCAGTTTCAAAAAGTTTGGTGACCCCTGCTCTATACATGTACATAGTTTGGATCTGAAATCATGGTTTTCTTTCATTTTTTGTATGTTTCTTGCTAATTAGAACAAAATAGTAGAAAATGGCACTAGTTGTTGTGTTGTGTAGCAACATTTTCTAAGTTATACAAATGGCACGTTGGTTTAAACCATCAGACCAATTTGAAATTTGTTTCCATTTTCTACTTCAGCTAAGACCTGTTTCTACTTCAGCTGATACTCTGACACAAATGTACACCAACACAGGTGATTTTTCTCCCATGTTTATCTCATTGTCTCATGTATTCCCATGGCTCTGTGCAGCCAGGACCAATTGATCTTGGAGCTTGGCTGATGGATGGAGGGATTTCAAACTGGTGTCAGAGATGGGTAGGACGAGTGGAGTGGTCATCCCTCTACAGAAGGCGTCCAGTCAGATAAGAACAGGAAAAAATAATGCACATGTTGGCTTTGTTTTTGTTGTTTTTTTTCCCTCGGTTATCATCAAGGATGTTGAAGCGTTATGATTGTGAGTAGGAAAAGGATGACCATGGTAAGGATGGGAAAATAATGCAGTGTGTTGTCTAGTTGAGGTTGGCGATGGGGGGCAAAAAATTATTTCAGTAAACATTTTTAAATTGCATTTCTCTCTCTCTCTTTCGAACTTGATGTTTCCAAGAAACCTAAAATCCACCTGTCCTGGAGACTTTCTTGAGGTAGTTACAACTTGACCTCTGACCATTGCAAAGCACTGCCAGGGAGACTTTGTTCTTTAACTCTAAATAAACATCCCTGCACTGAAACCTTCATCATATCAACATTAACACGCTTTTTAATCTGTATGTGACACGTCTGAGACACGAGTTAGTATGGAAATTTTCAACAGTATAATCACGAACATCTTACAACAATTAGAATCGAGAACTCTGCTGAAAATACTTTTGCCGTCCGTGTCTTGTCATTATCATAATCACCATCACCCCACACTCTATCTCTCTGACCCTTCATAGGGTGGCGCGCCCCTGATGAAGTGTATGTGTGGGTGGGTTTGCAGCTTTCAGAGTGCTCTGATGCATGGTGACATCCTCCTAAATTTACTGGGCTGTTTGCGTGCGAGTGAATCTTCAGGGCCAGAAGTAGTGTCGACGTGTGAGGGTGATGCTGGAGAATCAGCATTATATCCCAAATGATAGAAAAAGGGACGTTAAGAAAGAAGTAGAATGAGAAGGAGCGAAATTAGTGGTAATGTGCCATTTATAACTCACTCTTGCTTTTACCAAAGTTCTCTCTGGCATTATCTATACTTTACATGATGGAGCAGTATGATGTACATTCGAACATGGATAATGGCCAGGCTTGAAATGACAGTGGAATAACCCCCAATTCATTTAACAAAGCATTCAGTGATGCAGTAATTTCAGCTACAGTACCTCTTTTCTTTTACATCCTGGACAATGGAGAATCTCTTGATCATGGCAATTTGGTACACTTGTTAAGGTTGGTAAAAAAAAAAAAACACCTTTTTACATGGCGGACTAAAATGAGAATGTTGTGTTTATAGAATTTGTTATTCTCATGGTTTGAAATGTCGTATGTAAATTTGCTGTCTGACAATTGTATGAACATTGGTTCAGGAAGTAAAGTGCGGGACATTTGAAATGCCTGTTTAGTACAGCGGGGGGGCATAAAGAGTTGTTTCCTGGTCGGAGCCGGCAGGTGAATGCAGCGTTTAAGGACCTTTTGGCTTCTTGGATTACCTTGTCTTTGTTTGAACTCTATGTGGATTTACCTGATTGTCTGCTGGATGTACTAAAGACAGTGGATTACTTCAAGAAAAGGACTCTGCTTTGAACCTGTGGGTTTGGTGAGATTGCGTTTCTTTGTTTATTGCAGAGCGGCGTCTCATCAAAGAACTGTGAGTTATCTCTTCCGGATGATCGCACTTGGGTTTCGGACTGTCCAACTACCTTTTATTTATTATTATTATTATTATTATTATTAATTGGGACTGTCGGGTTTATTCACTGACTTTGGGAATACAATCGATCCTCTCATTAACAAACTAATCGAGGGGGAGGTTGTCCGTTGACGTGAATAGTTTGATGATGTGTGGGGTGGGTGAGTCTGGGTGGGTGGGTGTGTGTGTGTGGCGGGGGGTTAAAATAGTGGAAACACCACTAAGGTCCATAAAAGTGCCCAAGTATTGTACACATGCCAAGGAGCATAACGAATAACATAAATGGGTAAGTACATACTAATGTAAATACAATTGTAAAGGTCATTTCCCTTATGTGTGTTCACACCATACTCCTCACAAGAGACAAACACCAGACTTCTTAATGAGCTCTAATTTCTGGCCAATACTAAGATTGACACGCTATCTTTTACCACTAGACTTATCTTTGGGTGGCATAATGATGGCACTGGGGAGAAAAACCGTGAAAAACACCAAATAATCGCCGAAAAAATAGTATAGCGTCACGACAGCTCAACTGAAGCTGGTAAAGAACTAGTAGCGCGCACTCCACCGCCACCTAGCGGCCAATTGCTGAACTACAGGAATCGGATCGCTACATCTGGGATTTTTAAACTTTCCTACCGGACATTCTGGCTTAATGGATTATGTATTCAGACCAGCGGATTTTGTCTGTTGCATCCGATACCCGTTAGTGCGGTGTCTGTAGATGAGAGGATTGACTGTATTGGGGAAATGAGCTCTGGTGGGTGAATGTCTGTCTGTCTGCAGAGTGTAGCGGTTGTTTGCCAAGTGTCTGATGATCTGATTGCTGTATTCATTGCTGATAGTGTTACTTTGCTGCAATACAGTGTGAACTCTACTACTGCTTTTTACTTTTGTCACTTTATCATTTTGGTTTATCGTGAACGGCTTATTGCCTAATCACGTTGTCTAGACCTATGGCAAATCTTTCGGTGATGGTAAAATAGGACCTTCCCGTGACTGATATAGTGTTGACATTTTCCCCAAGTTTAGAAAGGGCGAATCGTTACGCACTTTGCACAGTTTCATGCTTTTTGTTGTCTTTGGATTTTTGAAGGTTGCGGCTAGTGTAGACTTGCGCTACAAAAGGGCCGATACCACACAACTACCTTTTTAAAGTAACCTCAGAGACACTGGAATAAGGACTTGTGCTGGACAGTTGAGTTTAGTTTATTCAGCGTTCTGCAGAAAAGAAGAGATTTGGTAACCGACCTTGATTCCTCCATTCAAAAGTTTGAGCACCTGCTCATAGGTCATCACTTTTGCAACTATGAAGAGACACTATGGAGGGGAAAAAAATAATTTTATACATCATAGTTATTTTGAAATTGCTATTTTCATAGTTTAAATTCTTAACAGTATTTTTGTAGCTTTGAACACATCTAGCTGCGATCATTTCAACAGCTTGATGAGGGCACGGTACTCGGGAGTTTATTTATTCACTTTTTGAATCATTTCTTTTATTGCTGTAGGAGATGATTCCAATAAAATCCTTTGTTGAGGTCTTTGTTTTAACGTTTTTCCGTCTTACAATGAAGACGGAATGTGGGCTGTGATGAAAAAGAATCTTATGTGATTAATCTGCAAATGGTGTTTCAGACACGGAACCGTTCTTCAATATTTACTTGAAGTTTATTTCTGTCATTTTTCATACTTTTTTGTTTACATTTTGCAGTTGCCTCTCATATTTGTAGCTGTTCCATGAGTTTGGTGCCTTCTTGTGCCATCCTCCTTTAGCTTTATAATTGGAGCACTGCTGAACATTGAGCTTGCACTCAAATGTCTGGCCACCAGAGCTTCATAGATGGGTGTTTTTGGTCACAGCGACACTAAATCGGTTCACACTGAGCATGTCACCTTGTGTGATCTTAACTCGAGACCAAATAAATTTATGATGTGTGAAATCGGGCTAAAACTTGTACAGTGTAAAGTCACGTCTGGAAATTTCAATCATAAGCGTCCGTCAAAACCTGTCAAGGACAATGAAAAGCATGCAGTATCTAGAATCAAATGTGCCCAAACATTTGAATGATGGTGTTTATATATTTTAGAGACTTGATTTTGTTTATGAACTGCTTATTCACTCATAAATAATTGCCTCCTGTATTGTCTTTCAGTCCCATTCCCACAGTTTGAATTCTCTATATGCTGATTGACTCCAAGATTCTGAGTATCACTTGATGCCTGATGCTGACTGGGTACTGAGATTTTTATTTTTTTTGCTTGCTCTAAGTCCAAGCAAAGACCAATATGGCCATGGTAACAGGCATAGTGATTGGTCAGTGAATTGGATGAGATCTGAGAGCATTATAGTGACGCATGTTGACTTCCATATTAATATTTATTGGTGCCCAGGATTTAGCATTAGATTAATATGTCCTTGAGAATTTTATATGGTGATGAATATATGTGACCCGTGCTGGCGTAATGAGTCGGAATGCGCATCGGCTAATTATGAGCTGCGAGGCAAAACATGGTTTCGGTTGAAATGAGATTTTCTCAAAAATGAGTCCATACAGCCCTCATTTATTGAGCGCCATGATAAAATGGCAACCAACCTTCCCAACCTACTTTTATTTTAAGGTTTTGTTCATTATGTTCATTCGTGTAGCTTCATTAATTGGTCCTTTGTCGTAATATTCCATGATAAATCCGTGTTTTTCACCGCACGCTCGTGGCGAGATGGGGGAATCCCCCTACCCATGTTTGGTATCATTGTCCAGCATAGTTCCTCTGCTTCCTGATAATACACATGGAATTCCTGATGACGCTTTTATGAACCAATGGCTCAAAAGTTTCCAAACCCCACTAGACATGGTCGACTTGAGTTGGACGTAACTCGGTCGTTTTTTTTTTTTTTTGTCCAATTTCAACAAACCATGCCTCATTTTGAAGGTCTTTTAGATGGACAATGTGGAAGTAACAACTGTCTTTTGAAAATTTGTCCTGGTCACGCAGTGACATCTGTTCACTCATGAGCTCAGGAATTGTGCTGCGTTTTGTCACCTTTCTTCCTAATTATTTCCCATTATTTTCCTGGGGTGTCGGGGGGGGGGTATTGGTTTCTAACATGTCTCGCGTCCTTAGACTCAGATCCCTAGTAACCGTGAAGAAAGTACATATTCCATTCTGTCGAGTACCAAAGTAGATCATTGTGGCTTGATGCTTAATATGCAGCGTGATTTGTTATCAGTTTAAATGAAAAGAAAATGCAGCTGCCAGCAGATAATTGTTGGTCATAATTCATGGTGGCGCAGGATGAATTCTGTGGTGAAGAAAGTGTAGGTGGTATTAGAGTTCATATTGAATTAACAACTTGTGGAATAAATCCCAATAGCGGTGCATATATGGATGTTTGGAGGACTAAACAGATACATTATGTACTAGATATACTAGTAGATAGTGTGCTTTAGACTTCTGTTTTGTGCAAGATTGGGGAGCAGTCTCCAATTTATCATTTAATGACTGAGAACAGAGTTTTTTCCAGAGGAGTCACTGAACTGTGGCAAAAGACACTTAATTGCGCTTACGCATATGGTCGCCTTTGGGGCAACTGCCTAATGAGTTGATGAAATTAGACCCTCGTTATAGACTGTAGGTTTATGTCGAGTCAGGTTCCTGTCTGCTTATGTTACAGATCTTTAGTTTGACATCAGGAAAACCGCTTACCCAGGACACACACGTTCTGTGATTGAGCGAACGCTTCAGGGTGTAGCGGCACGATTTTACTAATTGGCGGTGTTTAGGGAGTATTTTATGGTCCGATTGACAGTATGCACCATATTTGCAGAGGAGGAAGAGAGACACTGACAGGACCCTAGAGAAAACATACAGGACAGAGACTGGGAGGGAGAGACGACAAACCTACATCCATTCCATCCAATCAAGTTGAGAGAGGGTGCTAAAGTTTTCAGCATAGCATCGCTTTTCTGACATTTTATATATTTAAAACCAGCAGTATCATTGTAGAGATGCTAATAAGAAGAGTCCATTCATTTTTAAAAGTTAAGGAACATGAACTGTTGAGAATAATCTTCACTTTAAATCCCACAGGTAGTTTGTTAGTCTTTAAGTGTCTCCAAAGGTGTAGTAGTAGTTTGATTTTAATTATTCAAAGTAAAATGCATTGCATCTGAGCATGCACAGACTTCATCCATGGGTGTCAGCCAGGTCAGATTCGGTTATCCTGCAGATTAATTGTGAAGACATGTCCACAGTATAGACATAAATATTTATTAATAACATTTCCTGAGCAGTTTACACCATTTAACTCTGAGGTGAGAGGTGAACGTTAATTCCCCTTCTCCTATCCGTATTTATTATTTAACAGCTACTTCTCATCGACTTTTACTTTATTTGCCATTCATTATTTATATTACATTTGTTACAGCTGCACACAAGCAATAAGCCACACATTATGCATTGTATCGCTCGCGCTGTGCTAAGGATGTGTGATTTATCCGTCCTGACGTTTCTGGAGTGTAAGTCCGCTCCCCTATGCGAGGCAAGCTGGAGCACTGATTGTCAGAGATGGCGGTCTGTGTCGAATTCAATGTCTGTCATGTTTAGATAAAAATCAGAGTTAATTAAAGGCTCTTAAAAAGACTGTCGGTTTTAATTAGCATTGCGCTATGCCGTTCTTCTCCTCCAGATGTGCCGATAAGGATTTCACATCTGAATGCTGGCCTACAATCCGAGACATGGAGATGTGCTACTCATGACCTGAACAAGGAAAAGGAGGTGTGATGAATAGATGAGAACTGACGGACGTTTTAAATAAAACTTGCTAGAGTCAAACTTCATTTAGATGCGGTGAGACCTATTGGACACTACATGCAATCTGTCGGTTTGTGGACGTCGTGACTGGCACACTACAAAAGAGATCACAGGTCCACAAGATGGAGCCTGAGCAACTGCCTGCAGTAGGGATCTTCGCACTATTAAGAGAAAAATGTGGAGGAAGGATTTGTTGTGGAGACCTGGAGGTATACGGCAAAGAAATGGAGCTGTTATTCTGAGCATGTGTGTTTTGCTTGTGTGTCTGCTGTTTATCCAGTACACCGATTTGGGTATGACGTGCCAGATGCATGCATACAAAAAACTGTTGTTTACTATCTAGCTAGCTACCAAGCTAATGCTGGCCATTCAAGCGTCTAGTTTATAGTCAGTGTGCATTATTGTACTAGCTAACCATTTGGGTAATTGTCGAGTTTAACACCATTACTAAAAACAAACAAAGATGCTAGTTATCAAGAAAGTTGCTAGTTTGTTCAACTAAATCTAGCCTACCCTGTAGGTAGCTAGAAGCTAATTAAAAAAAATCGATCAGTTTCATTACAGGTCTATTTAGCCAGAATACCCTGAATTTCTTTATTCTTTGTGTGTGAATACAGGAGGTCCTTGGGTTACAACAGTCTCGACATACAAAGTTTCGAGTTCATGATGCTCGCTCCCATAAACTTTCAAATCTGAGACATGAGTATTTTGGTTTATGCCGTTAGCGTCGTACTTGCGGACTACGTGGGCGAACTAGTTTGCGCTCGGTGGAAGAATATGCAGTAACGCGGCATATGAGTGAGGAAGTTGGCAAAGTTGGCTAAAAAAAAGGCGCAAATATTCCGTTTGTGTTGCTTTGTTTGGTGACACTTTGGCCCTTATGGCTCCTAAACAAAAATCAGAGTCTTCAGATGGTAGCACTTCGACGAAGAGGAAAGCCATCACGATGGAAGTGAAATTAGACATTGTAAAGAGATCAGAAAAGGTAGAAACGGCGACTGATCGGATGTCAGTTTTTCTGTTACTACCGTGCAGTGTACAGTACTGTCGTGGATCCGCTCCGCACGACGCAAGGAAGATGCACTCTTCTGGATTTTCCTCTCCGGCGCCACGCCGTGTATCATGCGCGTGCTCTGGCTTTGTTTATTGCTTAATTACCAAGACTATAAATAGACTCGCCCATTCATATGCTCCTTGCGAAGCATTCGCTTACTTTTGTGACTCTTGCCAAGCCTTCTCATGTTTCAGTTCTGACTTTTGTGCCTTGTTTTTTGTCTCTGATTTCTGGATCTCCTTTGTTTGTCTGTTTGCCGCTCGCCTGACCTGTTTGGTTTTTGACCCTGATTTTGCCTCCTGTTTGTGTACCTTAGCCTTAGGATTATAATAAACCTGTTTTGGGACATTAGCACTGTCCTGCCTGCTCATGTGTCCACCTAAACCCCGCAAACCTGACCAGTGCAGTATATTTGTCCTTTTCTTTTTTCTGTGGCTTAGTTGTTCTGTTCTAGATTTTACTACTGTGTTAGGATGGGGAAGTGACTTAGGCTGGGGTGTGTTTTGACTTGCACCAAAATTCGGGTTACATCACTGTTGTAGGAACAGAACTGTCATAACCTGAGGACCCCCTGAACTTCTTTTTTTTTTTTTTTTGCATTGTCTGACTACAATGTAACTACAAGTCATCCCTGATTACCACACCAGAGAAGTGGGGTTTTTTTGTTTTTGTTTTTTTTTGCGGTGCAGCTCAAACGTTTTTGAATCAGGAATTCATAGTGAGCAAGTTCTTTACCCAGGAGAACACCAGAATCATCTCCGGTGAGAGAAAGACCGGTTATAGCTGCTATAACAGGTTTAAAGTCTATCAGATGTTCCCCAACATTAAACGAAACTCTTTTTTTTTAAATAAATAAAACATTCGTAATCATCATCATTAAACATGATCGTTGCCAATTTGCTGTGGTTAGAAGAGGAGTAAAACCTTTTGTAATGTTCTGTTATCCGTTACAAAAGTGGAAAAACACCTTTGGCACTAATTTGTATACATATTGTACTACAAACACTTTATTGCATGTATACTGGAGAAGATACTTGTTTCTTAGTAAGTCCGTTACAAGGGAATTCTGCTAGGCAGAGTGGAGAGGAGAAAAGAAATATGACTCAAGAGTTGCTCTCCTGTCCTCTATGACCATTCCTTACCTTGCTTTGGTACATGTGCAAACTCTATCTAATGCGCTCTCTTTTTCAAAACACCCATAGTCATTCAAAACTGATTGTGTTGTGCGCGCGCACACACACACCAAACCCCACAAACACAGCACTCATGCCCATATCATCAACACTGCTGGTGTTCTGGTAAGCGACAACATGCAGCAGTGACTCAATTTATGTTTCATGCTACATTATAGCACTTTATCACATAATGTGCGAGAATGTCAGGCTTTTATACAGCTATTTCAGCTCAGACTGCTACTTTGACATGGTGAATACATCCATTTCATTTCAAAGGAAATACCAAGTGGAGGCTTTGTATACCATTAGGGTGTCGGCATGCATTGAAGGGGCCTGACTTGTGAATAAAAGCATCATGCATTGTGATTGACAGTCACTCAGAAATGGTCTCTGATTTCAAAATTTATAACTTCTTCCATAATTGCTATAATTTATACAATTTATAACTACACAGGACATAAACATTCTATATGTTGCAGATAAATTTGTACATTGCTGCATCAGTGTTGTATAACATATCCCGTGTACATACCATATACTCCACTTTTAGCATATGACTAGAACAAGATGCATGTAGCCTAAGGTGACCAGATTTCTGGGAAGCAAACCGGGGGCATTTCGGTGTTCAGCAGAAGAATAACACTAGAATCTCTCTCCTTTTTTTTTTTT
>JAQMCW010140066.1:0-14496 GCA_030068335.1 Chrysichthys cranchii | reverse complement strand
CACTCTTTCCCACATTGTACACATCTCCCTGATCTCATTTGAAGTGAGGGATTCCTCAGGCTTTTTCTACACTAGCGAGTATTTTGACTATACGAGTGAGCCACAATCCCGCAGTGAGTGAGAGAGAGAGAGAGTTGTGATCATGTGAGGCTCGGCAGACGAAGCGTATGTATGCTACTCATATTGCAAGACCTCGCTCGTTCATCAAGTCAAAACTTATTACAATTTCTTGCTCATCTTGCAAAACACTCACAAAGTTACTCGCAATCCAAGATTCCACTGTATTAGTTATATACAGCAGGTGTAGCGATGCACCAAATTCACATTTAATTCAAGTCATTATGGTGGGTTCATGATTGGATTTTCCCCACAAGATTTTGGGGAGGAAAAAGACACAAATTTCTTTCCGAAAACGTGATGGTTATCCTCTTTTTTTTTTTTTTTTTTTTTTGAAGCTCAATTTTCTTAGTAACACACAAAGAATAACAAACATTTGACAGGAATAAAAATAGTTAGTAAGGAATAGTAATTTTCTTAATAAAACTCTTAAGATGTTGCATCTTAATGAACTCAAGTAAATAGCATTTATGAACATAGGTGAAGGTTAGTGTCAGCTTAAATATAAAACAACTTCCAGCCGACCTCCATTTGTTTCTCTGTTCTCGAGTTTTCTGTAAAAAGATTCAGTGCCCTCTATAATTAATGGCACCCCTTCTAATGATTAGTAAAAATGGGTAGGGAAAAATCAACTTTAATCCAAAGGGTGCCAATATTTGTGGCACATGTGATTGTCAGTTATTTTCTTGATGAGGGGTTTGTATTTCTCTGAATACATTTTTTGATTAAAAGTTGGAGTTTTCTCATTTTTTCAGTGTTAATTGAAGCTCCTTCACCAAAAGGTGGATTTCCCCCCAAACCCTTTTTACTAATCATTGCTCGGGGTGCCAATAATTGTGGCGGGCACAGTATCTTATTGCACCATAGGTTTTAGATCAAGCCTTAGACCTAGGGTGACCTCATGTTCATTCCCTCTGCAGCGTGGTCCTGCTGTGCTGTCGAAACACTGCACTTACTGCCAGCAACAAACTGCAGGTTGCACAGTGAATAATCACGGCTCTTATTTTACTTCTCTAGTTTGAATCGTCATATATTTATACTATGATTTTATCATTTATCACTTGAAGAGACCTCTCTTTCTTGGTGTATTTTTGAGTTTGATTTTGTATTGGTGTTCCCTCCATGCTCGGAGGAGCCTCCGCTGTCTGAGAGCCCCAGAGCTGGGACGCCATTGTTATCTGCCCCTCTTGAGTAGTTTCCATGTTTTGGGGCTTTTCCCTTCATAACGATGAGTCTGAAGACGATACTACCGAATGAGTGTTGGTTATTCCAGGTGGTTTTACTTCATCAGCCATAACCCCGGTCTTGAAGCAGTTCCCACAATGCAGAGCATTAACCCTTTACTCTTTAACGCTAGCATTTTCCAATGCCAGCACCTGTGCAGAATGTGTGATGTTTGGCAGGTCTGGTAAATAAACAGAAGTCAGATATATCTGACTCTGAAGTATTGACTGTTGAGGAAGTGAAACATGGTGTAGGAATGGTAATATTATATTGCAGAAGTCTAGCAGCTAGTATCGCCACATGCTTTTCCAAGCTAGACAAGGACTTGCCTTTCTCCAGCGCAGTTTCTGTTTCTGAACCCTACCATCTCCTCTCTGGGGCTTCGTTGGCTTTATGTAGGTTTCAGAGGGTTGGATGCACACGTCTGACAGACTGGATGGTGCCTACCATGCCTGCTGCCCTCTGTAAAGCAAATGATGAAGAGCCGTTCTGCATGCTGCTTTAGGTGTCCCACTGCGGAGAGCCATGTTTGTCAGTCCATACTTGCTGACTGGAGTTAGCTCACCTGTGTGAGCTGCAGATTCGCTAGAACAAGGCAGTAAGTTGTATGTCTCAATAATACCGCTTTATTGGATGAAACCACCAGTGAGGTGGTGTAAATGTCAGCTCGTGGAATGAAGCCCAGGCCGACCTGCCCCCACCCCTCCGTGTTGGGTGAAGCCTGCGCCGCAGGACCGAGGCTGTGCAGATGACTTGCACTGAATCCTGATGGCCTTCGTCACTAGGTTGGCCAGACCCATATATTCTGCGCCATGTGGTACACAATAGCCTCTGGTCTAATGTGCCACTACTTTACCCGTGTCTGTCCGAGTGCTTGGAGCCTGTGTACAGAGCCTGAAAGCTGGTACAGGTTGAATCAGCTTGGCTTGCGTGTGCTGCTGAAGCTCGTGTTCAACCGTGTGTTGCTTATCTGCTGGGAAAGCGATGTGGCTACAGTTAAAGTTACAGTAATCCCTCATCTTTCGCTGGGGTTATGTTCCAAAACTTTCTGTGAAGGATGAAAAAATCGACACGTGGACGCCACCACCAAAGGTTTTCCCTTTTTTGATATATAAATAATTTTAGGCCCTAAATGATTCTCCTACATTCTTTAAACACATTCTGGACATAATTAAACACACACGTTAGCGTATAGCGAGGTGAATTTTGTGTCGAATTCGTAGAAACATCACATTTAGAGCGAGTACTGTAATGTGCTGTATACTATACTAGCGTAGCCTGGACTTATATTTTAGGTACTGTATGTATGTAGTACACTAGCCTAGGCTTTTATCTATACTGTATAATATTGTAATTAACACCCACTTGCTCCAGACTGGATTTCAAAAGCACAACAGTGTCATAAACAACAGATGGTACTGTACCGACATAAACAACTGGATCAACAAGGTGGATTCCACCTTCAAAAAAATCCATGAAAACAATTCTCTAGAGGTTTTGTGGATGCCGCGAAATCCCGGGGAAATCCACAAAAAAAAAATTAGACATTCTAAATAAAAAATTTGCCAATATCCGGGGACGCAAAATGTGACCTACGATATAGCGGGGGATTACTGTACCTCCTGCTCAGAGCGATTCTGATCACGCTTCTTGGCTCAGAATCAGGATCTAACACAATTAGCTAGTGCGCCTCCATACATTTAGCTCGCAGGATGTCTGAAACAACGAGATGGTCGGTGCGAGACAGCCGGTGTTTTGTCCTCGACTTCCAGTCAGCACAGGCGATGGCTGCACACGTGGAGCTCTTACACTATGACTTAATCACTCAGAGCCAGCTTTACCTCGACTGGAATATGTTCCCTTGGGCACAAACAATAGAAAAGTGCATTTCGCAATAAATGTCACTGAACGTAGAATGATGTGCACAGGTTTTTTTGTTTTGTTTTGTTTTTTTTGTTTTTGTTTTTTAAGTCTCTCATTAACCCTTATTTACAGCGCGTCCTGGCGGCCTGTCACAGCGAGTGGATTTTGAGGTCATTAAAGTGAAATAAATATCAGCGTATGGTTGATTTTTAGCTAACATTAGGAAAGTATATATTTAATATTGATTAATTATTTATTAGGAAAGCTGCTAAAATGACACAGCTCTTTCAGTTTTTAGTTCATGACTATTTGGATGATTTTGAAAGGATAAGCCTTCGACAAACTGTCAAATTTAGCATGGTGTAAATGTGCTTTTTGAGCAGCGTAAAGGTTTTGTTTGCCGCTGCAGCATCCCACGGGTTTCCAAGACTGCCACACATTTTTGTTATTGTTTGCCGTGTGTCCTTGTTGCGTCCCTGCTGAGATTGGGCTTTGGCCCACGGGGAGAGCACAGGCTTAGTAACAAGCTGTATGTTGGTGTAAAAAAAGCAGGGTCGCTGGAGATGGAAGAGACTAAATAATACACATATTTATAGCGTTTATTATTCACCACATACAGGATCACACACATGCGTACATGGAGAGTAGATTTTGCTTCCTGATTGAGTTTATTTAAGGCCAGAAGTTGACACAAATTTAAGTTGATGTTATTCAACCACACGTGTTTCATGTTGCCATACATTTTTTTTTTTCCTTTAAAAAGTCAATTAAGGTATGTGATTAGTTTACAATAGCAGTAACTTTAAAAACTGCTTTAATTCACTATTTCAGACTTTCAGTTTATATAAGCCATGTCAGCTGTCTCTAAACAGTCTGGAAGTCTTCAGGAATAAAGTTAATGGCTTTTGGGAGTTCCTAATTGGCCAGTTTGTGTCCATAATTAGGTGTTAATTGTGAGCATTGGTTTAGTACATCAGCGCATTGAACGCTATGTTCAACACTACATTATAAAGTGGGTTATTAGTCATTAAATGGTATAATGCAGTTAATCAAGCCCACGGTTACAGTAACTAGTGTAATCAAACCCACACTTCCTCCCCTGAAAAATGAACTTCCTCTTGATTTTAATCAGTAGAGGCTACACACGTATCTCAACCATGCCGTTCGCCCTTAGCATGCTAGCGTACCAGCAAAACCGTGAACGAAATCTTCTGTCCAGGAGCAAACAAGAGCTGTATGGTTTCCCCCAAATTTTGAGGCTCTGGTGTCCTGGAGGTGCTTCATAAATCACAGCACTTTTCAGCCAGAGTTGTTGACTGGAACATCACAGTGTGCCAGATTCTGCAAACATGCGTATGATGCGCTGGTGCTAATACTGCAAACATGCAGCTATATGGTGCAAAGAAATCACAGCGGACTCAGTAAAGCTCCATGTTTCTGTAGTGAGTCGTGTCCGTGAGCTTAGCCTTGTTAATTGTTATGTTTTAATGCACACCTTTGGTTTCATTTTACGCTACTGAGGCTCTACATGGATTCTACAAACGCTGTCAGTATTCACTTCCAGTTGTTGTACGTTTGTAATGATTGTTTGTTTAAATTAACTGAACTGGAAACCTGAGGCATTTATTCAGAATGTGGTTACATTTACAGTACCATATTTGAATTTTGTGTGTTGTTGAACCCCTTCTACTTTGTAACCGACTCGAGGATAACCGATAGCTCCGATACTCCACTGAGCAGAGCAGGGGGTACTCGCTGTCTGGGTTTGTCTAGATAGAGGTAGAAATGCCTACATGAGAGGGGTAGGACTATGCTGAGAGAGAGCTCGGATATCAGAAAGCAGTTATCAGAGGAGCTGAACTGCGCGCAACAATGTGAGCATTGATTTCCAGTGAGGAAACTGACAAAGTTCCACCATGCAGGCTGTAAAGATGGGAGGCCACACTTCCTGGAAGCGTCTCTGTATTTGATTGATCCAAATTGAATAGTAATGGAGACTAATGGCCATTCTTTTTTAAAAAAAAAATTTTTATTGTTCCTTAATGGGCCGTTAACACTTTGTCATCGTTCATGGAGTGCAGAGGTCCCGCGCTGCTGGTCGTGTGGTGGCGTGTGCCACTGATCCGCCTTGCACTACTGAAGCCGTGCGCTCCATCCATCCTTAAGCTTGGATTTCGGAAGGATTTTTTTCAGCGGAGTTTCCACTGTGCTCTGTTCTCAGTTAAGCTGCTCGCACGGCAAGTCCGAACGCTCAGACAAAATATTTGCATGAAATTAGACGGGTTGTTAAACACCAGAGGTGTTATTGGTGATCGTTACACGCCCCAAAAAAAATTAGTGTAGTGATGATAAAATAAATAAATAAATAATTCAGATCCGTCACTGTTGTGGGCAAATTTTGGATGTTATGAAATTACTACCCGACGACTGAAACGAGGGTTCCACTTAGCTCCACTGATGTCATACAGCAGAAAGAGGCGTCTAAATGCATGAGTAGCTCATCAAGGTGAGGAGCGAGGAATCGCTGCGACTTAAACTTCATCCTATAAATCGCTGTCTGAACCCGTGGTGGAACGGCTTCAGCTCTTGAAAGAGATTACAAAATGTCTCTGTTCCAACAATGGATGTGTCCAAAACTGTCTCTTTCTTGAGAGCACGTCTATAATTATGTCTTCATCACTACTGGATGACTCGGGACACTACTGACAGGTGCTGCGTGAAATGAGCACGAAATGGACTGTGAAAAAGCCTTTTTTTTTTTTTTTTTTTTTTTTTGCCCCCCGTTTGTTTTGTTTGAAATTGCCTCAGACTCAGTGCTCATGCTCTGTGTGTAACACATTTGTCACTTTTTGCGTCACAGTTTCGTTTCCTGTCAGGTGTGTAATAGCTCTTACTCATCGATTTCAGCCAAACCACCAGCTTATCCACACGAGGAGCTGTGCGTCCTTAAATGCTGTCACATGATCCACAAATGTATTGTTCTACCCCTTTTTTTGCACTGTCCTATTAATTTATTTACGTTCATCCTCATCTGTGCAGCTGGTTGTAGTGTGTGTGTGTGGTTTGATGCTTCTTTTCTGTGTAAATTAATCAGCCTTTTAAAATGACAGCATCCTCCTGTAACTGTGTTAAACCTTTTGATTACATCCTTTAATTACAAGTTGACTATCACAAGCCTGTCTCTCCCTGGTTCTTTCTTTTCAGTCTCTCTTGGTCCTCAGTTTTGACGTGAACTACTGCTTGACGCAATGCCTGAATGTGAAAGCATGGCGTAGTTGTGCTGTTGGTCAAATTTCCACAGTGCCACACGAGTAATAACCTTTCCTGTCTTTTTCTCAGGGTCTGTCTGCTCAACCACTAATACGATTCACTGGAAACCAAGGGGTAAGTGTTCACTTCTTCTCTTCGTAATCATGAGAAATGTCCTGTATTAGAAATGTGGTAAAGCCTGAGGTGTTGCGTTGCTCTGGAAGTCAGCCACTACCCAGTAACATCACTTTCAGTATCAGGAATTCCCCGCTGAGAAAGGTGAAAGGAAGTCATCGACAGATTTGCAGCGTGTCGGCGCGTTTACTGTAATATAAAGATACGTTTGTGTTGTGCTCTGTGTCCCTGGAGTTTATTACTCTGGTTTCCTCGTGGTTGTTCCATATCTGTTGAATAACACAAACATGCATGAGGACCGGACAGTCATTTTGTCAGAAAGAACAAGCACGTGTGCGTTCATTCAGCTTCTGTTTCACGGCCTGCCCCAGAGACCTCCTCACCTGACCGCCGTCAGGAGGAATTTTCTCTAAAACACGGGTGTCGTCTCCAGCATTAGAGACTCGAGTTGTGAGGTGAAGTAAGGCGTCATCTCGTTACCACATGCCAAATGGGCCTCACCTGGATCTGGTGCTCACGTTTACACCATTGACTCACAGTCCAGGAAACATCTGTGTCGCTGCTTCGTTGCCTGGAGAGAGGCATCTCCTGTTTTTGTTTCTTTTTCTTTTTTTTATGTATACGTTTTTTTTGTTTTTTTTTTTTTATATGGTTGAAAACATTTCCCTTTGTTCCGCAGCACAGAACATGCTGTCAGGAGCGATGAGGCATGCTGGGCGTCCGTGTTTCATCACTGCACTTTCGTCACTGTGTGTTTGCCCTGAGTCATCTCCTGTGTGATCAGTCTGGCTTCCAGTTGCTGCAGCTTACTGTGTTACCAACTCTAACAGGAAGTGTTTTTTTTTTTGCTCCGTCAGCTTTTGTTTCTATTTTTTTTTTTTTTTCCAGCACAGAGACATTTTCTAAATATCATTCCTTTAGGTCTGTAATAAACCTCGTAATAAAATGTCCGCCATGTCATGAGTCGTTCTGGACGTCACGTTAGCCTGTGAGAGGCTCCGTGGTGACGCGGCTATTTCACTTCCCTTCCCCGCTCTCGGTGCCGTTCTGAGGAAGGCTGCTGACGTGTTGGAGCCAATCCATAACATAAGGGTTGCCCTTAGACTCCACACGTATGTGCAGGGAGTCGAAGGAGGTGCAGCCAGGCATGTGTAATAATACGTGTTGTGTGTATGTTGCTGGCGTCAGAATTCAGTCAGGGTTTTGTTTTGTTTTCCCTGAATTACTTTTTGTCGTTTGTTCATGTTGCTCTGCTTCAAACTCAGACCTTAGGTTAATATTAAGATTTGTATAGGGCTAGAGAACGGGCTAAAATGAGTCCCATGTTGTTGATCCAACTATTTTTAGATACCTTAAACTAACACTAAGACCGGTTTTTGTCCAAGTTGATAGCCATCACGAATGCTGGAATCTGTCAGCAGCTCCTGGTTACTCATCTCAAGCCTGTTCAGCACTTGGCTCTTCCTGTTATGAGACTTCTGAAATATTCTCTCCACTTAATTGGCTGGAGAGAGTTTTTCAAATCTTTGTGTTTTTGTTCTTTGGGTTTTACAGAGAGATTAGAAAGAAAGAAAGAGGAACAAAGCTGTTCTTCTGGGCAGGAGTTGCGGAAATGTACATTTCATTGTTTATTTCTATAGTGCTTTTAACAGTGGATATTGTCACAAAGCAGCTTCACAGTATATAAGGTCCAAATAAAATCTTATTAATCTATAAACATATCTAGAAGTTTACATGTACACACATGTATCCTCATATATCCCTAATGAGCAGCCTGTGGCGACGGTGGTGAGGAAAAGCTCTGAGACGACAAGGAGTCTGGTTCCTCTCCAGGTTTCTCTCAACAGGAACCTGTCCTCGTTTGGGTGACACCGGATACTGCCATCCCAGCTAGCTCGGTTCTATAACCGTGTGTTCTATGGTCCAAATGTACAGTTGCTTTAAAACAAAGTCTGCTCAGTTTGAACAGATCGCTGATTGAGCAATCCAAGAAATGTGTGTATAAATATATACAAAAGTTGTTTTATACAACTTGGTCTTTTCTTTGTTGGTAAATTTAACCAAAACTACAACTGGGAATACTGTGCTGTAAAGTGAACATCATCGCTGTTGACCGGTGCTCCAGTTCGTCTGTACAGATGACGAGAAAACCACAACATGCAGAGAATGCACTTTCTCACTTCCTCTGCCATGACATACTGTAATGAAGTCCTAGCATTTGGCTGAATCATGCGTCTCTGGTTGCACAGCCTACATAGACCAAATGTATAAGCTACGCTGGCTGCACAAACAGAAGCCCCACCAGTTCCAGTGCGGGTGGCCACGGGGACGAAGTGAGCTTTTGCTGTGTAACTGCGCGTGTTCCCAGGTCACCTGCTCGCCCTTTTGGGTGGATAATTAACCCAAGCTGTTGTTCACCTCCACAGTAATGAGTGAACTGAGCGTTCTGTCAGTATCCAGGCTGCCTCTGGGGTCTGTTCTGTTTTAATGAGTGAAATCAAAGCAGGCCTGTGTGTCGTTTGGGTTTGAACTCTATATTAACACTGGAGTACAAAAAGAGCAGTCGTCTTTGTTTTCCTGAAACAAATGAATGATGAGACAATCGACACGTGAGTCTGGAATTGATCGACAGTTGTGTATATGCTGTGATCTCTACAGCTCCTGCATGGAAACCGTGCCCCCTTCACCTCATCTCGCATCAGCGCTCTCTGTTTCCTTTTTCACATCTGAAATTTGCCCCGACGCGCTGCTCTCGCTTCGTCGTCGCAGAGAATGTTTCGATATTCATCAACATGACCTGAAACCAATCAGTGTGTTTACATTAATGCCATATTCTAATATACTACATGTGTAATATATTTGTTGGTGATATCACTGAAAATGGTTTGGCCAAAAATATTTGAAATATGAAATCTAAATGAAAGCAAGGGGGCCTTGAAAAGGTTTGAATAGGCCCGCACTGAAAAAGCTAAAAACTTTAACGATAAAATTGAAAATACTGTTTGTTCTCCTGCACCGGTTAGCACAACCATGTTCAAACAAAGTGGTCATCAGCGTGGCGGTCTACACTGCGGTGTGTCCGTATACAGGGCTTTACTGTAAGCACCAAGCAAGAGACTGCCTTCAAACCTCCCCAGATGTTTTACAGTGAAGCCTGTATATACACTCACCACTGCTTCACCCAACTCGAGCAGCTGCAGGAATCTGAACGACTCAAACGGTATGAACAGAAAAACCAGATGAAGAGGTGACGAGAGATGATGTCTCCAGTGTGCACAGAAGTGAACGAGGCAAGAAGAAGAATGGTGAACAGTATCCGTACAACACCGGGGTTTACAATAAGGACTTACAAAGTAAGGGTATCCAGATTAAATTCACCGTCCCCGGCATACTCTTACCCACACACCCTCTCTGTGCTTCATATTGGTAATATGCATATTAGCACAGCGTCTAGACCAACCTCTGACGGATAGATGGCCTCAGTAGCTAGCATTTTTACCAGCTGTGTCACGGAGGGTTCTGGACAGTGTTCACACTTGGATTTAAATAAATTAAGCTGACTATTTTGCCTTCAGTTTAGTCCCAATAACCCTGACATGATGAAGCAAAGACAAATTTTATTCAGTACTTTGCAGAAGCACTTTTGGCAGTGTTTACAGATTCAAGAGGTCTCAGGAACATCTCTGTAGGCCCTGCACACCTGGATTTGGGCAGTTTCTCTCAAGCTCCTTCTGACGGGATGGGGACGGTCTCTTCAGGCCTCCATAGATGTTCTTTGGGCTTTCTGAAGCTCTGTTTGCGTGTCCATTGGGTTCTTTGTCACCTTCCTGACCGAGGTCCTTCTAGACCAGGAACTGAGTTTGGGTAGCTCTAAGAAGAGTCCTGGCGGTTCCAGGTATTTTTCCCGTTTCCCATTGATGTAAGCCCCAAGTGTTCCAAGGAACATTCAGAGCTTTAGAAATAGGCTTTTATACCCTCGTGCACTTCAGTGTCTCCACACAACAGGATAGTGGAGGTCTATGGAGAGTTCCTTGGCTTAGCTTTCACTCTGACATGCACTGTGAATTGTGGCACTGTATACACAGGGGTGGGTTTCTTTTGAGTCGAAAGTCCAATCAGCTGATCCTGCCCCAGGTGGAATCCAGTCAGGTTCTACCGACATCTCAAGAAAATACAGGCAAACAAATGCACCTGAACCCAAACTGGAGCAGCTCAATCAAGGCTCTGAATCCTGAACGAGAAGAGTCCCCAGCTTTTGACGCAAGTTCTAAAACATGATTATTGTGCTTGGTCCTTGTCTTATTGTGTATAGACTGATGGAGAAAGAGGGCTGAATACTTTCCAAGCCGAGTGTATATCATTTTCATGGCTATATGGGACCTTATATTTCCTTGCAATGGTAATATTTTACATTAAATGTTGATTGATTTGCATACTGATTGCCGTATTAATCAGCTGAATGAGCTACAGCACTAAATTTCACTCTCTTTATTTGTCGTCTTTTGCTCTTGGTCCTCGTGATCTATCGATCCTTTTCATCCTTCAGTAGCATTTCTACAGAGTTCGTGGAGGCGCACCCTCGCTTAGATTTTGGAAAAGATTGTTTTGCTCAACGTGAGCCCGAAAAAAGTTTCGGCTATAAAGTGTGGCGTCGGTGAAGGGAATATCTCAATACTGAACACAAAGTCCATGGTCTAATAATAAATAACAAGCGAGGAGCAGTGAGGCTTTTGGCAACGAGCATGAAGCTGAAACGCACTATTTATAGTTGTCCACCTGCAGGCCACATGGGATGGGAACCTCGGGTTAAAGGAGACTGGTCTGAGAACTGGTGTGTGTGGGTGGGTGGAGTGGGCAGTTAGTCCATGTTCCCTTTACTGCCCTGTACCAGACTTTGACCATTGGAGAGAAAATAAAAAGGAATAATTATGCACAAACGGCAATAAGAAAAACCTCTCCTGCTAATACACACTTGAACGCATGCACTTTATTGAGACATGAGATGAGATTTAAATGCGACAGTGAATCAGACGCAACTCTGTCTCCTGAACACACAACCCATCCCTCACCGGTTAAATTCGGGTTTATCCTGATCTGGGTAATCCATTTACTTTTATATGAGAAATTAATATCGTGTAAGTGACATTTAAATAATTAAGATATTTAATACAGTAATAAATCGAATAAAATAATAGAAAAAAACGTAAATAAATATTTAATAAACATTAATCAATAGTTAAACTTTTTTTTTTTTGTCTCATGTAATCAGTCGTACACACAGCACTGTCCACGTTTTGTGTATGCTCATATTGCTGCACTCTTTTAATACGCTAAATACCACGTAACGTTAGCGCTAATTAATAGCTAACAACTACCCGGTAGTGAGCGAACCTGGCTTCCCCCGCCCCATGACGTTTAAAGAACAGGAAGCTGTAATTCCAGATTAAAGTTAATAGGGTGAGATCAGATTATTAGGAAGGTATTTTGTGGTAAAGGACCAGAGAACAAGCTCAGTAGGCGTTCTTCTGGAGGCTCCATGTTGGCTTTCCGACTTGTGCGCGGTGAAGTCAGGTGTGATGTCGTTCCCAGCTCCGAGATCCGACTTCTGAGGTAAACGGAGCGCAGTCTAACACCACTACGGCATAAGGTGCGATGGTGACGTCATCACCAGTGTAGATGCCACTTCTACCCGACGTGACGCTGGACGATTTGATATTTGACTGTACCACGGAGTTTGGTGCGATGTGATATTAGGTTTTGTCTCCTCTGAGCACTTTGTTGATATCTGACCAGTTTTGTATGTAATGTGGAGTTTTGTTCATTCCTCAGTGACGTAGAGTGACGAATCAGAGTTGCAGGAAAACGACCCTGACAGCCTGTTATATTATTTACACTTACGCTGAGAAAGATGTGTTATTTTACACACCAGTGTGACACTCGGCTCTCACCAACACACAGATTTCAGCGAGCAAAATATTGTTCGTTTAGCAGACTCAGGGGTATAATAGTGTCCCAGAACACTACACACACACACACACACACACACACACACACACACACACACACGGGCTATTTATAGTTCATGCCGTTTGTGGCTCCCAGGGCTGCACAGGGCGGCAGATCTGCTCGCGTGTTCCTTTCAGTAGGAATGGAAAGATAAATATTAATTCTCTCTCTCACACATGTGCACACACTCTCGTTTGTGTTGCTTTTACTGAATTTTTCTAAATCAGCCAGTGAACCAAGTGATGAGCTCTTCTACCCTGCTATGTTCATGATGTCTGTGTGCTCACCTTGTTAATCTTGAGGTTTTTTAAAAAAAATTTTAAATGAGGTCTTAATGATAAGTTCAGCAGAATATCATCAAAGTGTGTTATTAAACAGACGGCGAGAAGATGAGGTTGGGACCACAGTAAAGTTGCTCATCATTGTATATCTGCCTGACGTTCAGCAGGAACGCTTGTCTAGACCATGAGTAAAAGGCCTTACACAAGTAATGTTGGAAGATGACATTAAAAGCCACCGTTTGTGAATACCGCCACATGAAATAAAGACTTTAATAACATGTTCTACATCCTCGCTGAGTATCTGACATCAGATCAAATGCTCAGGCTGGTTTAGCTCAGTTCCTGTCCCTTATCAGCCTCAAAATGTTACTCTGACACCAAAGTGACCTCAGAATTATTATAAATGGATTAGAATCTCCAACATGACTGGTTTCCTTTTCCGCTTTAGAGCACTTTGTGACTCAAACACACACAGGCAGATTCTGATGATGAAAGTAATCACACAGGGTTATCTGGTGATGTTTAATTTAATGTCCTATTAAAAGGACATTATCCCGCCTCGTTCAGTCGGACCGGCCGCCGTCGGGTTGCTCCTGTGCCTGAGTCGTGCAGATCTTTTGTTCAGATTAGGAACAGATTAGGCTGCATCTAAACATGACCGAATGTGAGCTTGTGCATGAACGTTTGATGTGTGGGTTTTGGTTTGTTGCAGTATCTTTGTTTGTTTCCTGTTCTGATGTGTTACTGATTCCAGGGAAATCCGCTTGTAGGACCAATAAAACACACTTTCACGGATATCCATAATCCTCACCATGTCCGTGCTGGCGTGTGCATGGGATCTCGCACCGTCTCGACATGCCGGCTCAGTCTTTTACTTTTGGGGTTCCTCGCTTCATGTAGAATGTGGGTGACCTCTTCGATAACCGTCTGTAGCGTATGGCACTGGATTCCTAGGATCCTGCTTTCTAACAGCACCTCTGTGTTCAGCAGGTCGTCTTTTCAAAGCTCGTCTTCTCCCCATACGCCAGCATAAACCACACCGGAGGATCAAACAAAAAGTACATAGCATGTAGCACAAGTGGCGATGCCTTTGATTTGAACTTTACAACCGAAGGGGTGGTTAAACGATGTACGCCTGGAAATTCTAGTTCGCTTTATTAAAGTTTCCAGAAAGCAGTACACGAGGGAGAGTGGCATTCCTGCACTACAGTGGCGTCCCCATACTGTAAACGTGAGGAGCAGGCGTGCAAACGAGCGAACAGAGGCTACAGTGTAGGGAGAGATCTCATGAGTGGGAGAAAAGGTGCTGCACAAGGAGTGAATACAGTAATCCCCCACTATATCACGCTTCACATTTCACGTCCCCAGCTATTCACAAATTTTTATTTAGAATACTGTATATCAAATTTATTTTTTCCCAGATTTCCCCGGTATTTTGTGGCATCCGCAAAATCTCTAGTGGATTGTTTTTATGGATTTTTCAACGGTGGAATCCATCAAACAGCTGTTTCTTGATTCAGTCGCTTATGTCGGTTCAGTGCCATCTGTTTATGACGACTGTAGTGGTTCTGAAATCCAGTCTGTAGCAAGTGGGTGTTAATTACAGTATTATACAGTATAG
>JAQMCW010139911.1:0-14523 GCA_030068335.1 Chrysichthys cranchii | reverse complement strand
ATGCTTTAGTTGCCTCACATTTTTATGCAATCGTTTTGTTCACCCCACTGAATTAAAGCTGAAAGTCTGCACTTCAAATGCAGGTCTGGGCATGCGAGCAAATGTCCGAGAGGCGGTCGAGCGCGGGCGACCCGGCCCTCGCGGTGCCAGGCACTCGGGGCAAGTCCTCTGGAAGTCATTGATGAGTTCTTGGCTGAGAATGTCCGAAGCCGGAACCCAGCTCTGCTCTTCCGGGCCATAACCTTCCCAGTCCACAAGATACTGTAGCGCCCCGCGTCTGCGACGAGAGGACAGTAAGGCACACGATATGCCAGAGAGCCTTCTACGTCAACGGGCCCTGGCCCAGAGGGCGCCGCTCCACCGTCAGCTAGCAGACCGGGCACTGCGGGTTTGAGAAGGGAGAGTGGAAAGATGGTGAAATATGCATGTGAGCGGGGAGTTTGAGCTTATAGGTCACCGGGTTTATTTGAGCATCAATAATGAAGGGTCCTATGAACCTGGGAGACAGTTTGTGAGAGGGGAGTTTTAATTGTATATCTCGAGTCGAGAGCCAGACCCGATCCCCCACGTAATATTGAGGAGCGTCCCTTCTGCGGCGTTCAGCTTGCGCAGTAAACCTGCGCACTGCGGTGCGAATTTTAGCGTGGGCGTTTTGCCATACCCGTTCGGACTCCTGAAACCATTGATCAACTGCCGGCACATCAGTAGGAGCGGGATCTCAGGGCCAGAAGGATGGCTGGTATCCCAACGTTACCTGTAAAGGCGTCAGTTGAGTGGAGGTGTGTCGGAGGGAGTTACGGGCATATTCGGCCCACGGAAGGTAGTCTGCCCAGTGGTGTTGTCGGTCACTACAGTATGCCCGTAGGTATCGGCTGAGCTCTTGGATAGAGCGCACGGCCTGACCGTTTGACTGCGGGTGATACCCCGAAGTCAGGCTGACGGAAGTCCCCAGCTTTTTGACGGGAGGTGAACTGGGGACCCCAATCAGACACGATGTCCTCCGGGATACCGTAGTGCCGAAACACGTGCTGGAACAGCGCCTGCATAACCTTTAGAGTGGATGGAGCTGACAGAAATGGGACGAAACGGCACCCCTTCGAAAATCGGTCCACTACCACTAATATAGCCGTAAAACCATGCGACGCGGGCAAATCCGTTACAAAATCTACTGCGATGTGTGACCAGGGTCGATTAGGCACTGGTAGAGGTAACAATTTCCCTACGGGCAAGCGGCGTGGGACTTTAGAAGTAGCGCAGACGGTGCAGGACAGTACGGCCTCTCGCACAGCATCCGCAAGTCTGGGCCACCAATACCGTGCTTGTAGGCGGGCGAGGGTCCGAGCGACCCCGTGGTGCCCCACAGCGGGGTTAGCATGGGCCCACTCGATTAGACGCGTGCGAAACTCTGTTGGTACATACGTTCGACCTACAGGACACCTGGTTGGTATCTGGGTACCCCGTGTTGCCTGTTCAATTTCGGCGTCGAGGTCCCATGCCACAGGGGAGACCACGAGGCGGGATGGCAACAGGGGTGTGGGATGCACAGGCGGCGGGTCAGGAGCGTATTTCCGCGATAAGGCATCTGCTCGTGTATTCTTCGAGCCTGGGCGATATGTGATCGTGAAGTTAAACCACGAAAAGAAAAGAACCCAGCGCGCTTGACGTGAGTTCAGACATTTAGCTGAGCGCAAGTGCTCTAGATTGCGATGGTCCGTTAAAACTATAAAAGGGTATTTGGCTCCCTCAAGCCAATGTCGCCACTCTGCAAGCGCTACTTTAACTGCCAGCAGCTCCCGGTTTGCGATGTCATAATTTTTTTCCACAGCGTTTAACTTTCTAGAGAAATAAGCGCACGAGTGTAACAGATCCTTGGCTCCATGTTTCTGGGAGAGGACAGCCCCTATTCCCACCTCCGAGGCATCGACCTCCACCCAGAAAGGCCGATTGGGATCTGGAGTTTTTAGCACTGGAGTGGAGGAGAACAATTGCTTCAAACGTGTGAAAGCCTGTTCGGCCTCGGGCGTCACAACTATGCACTTCGGGGCTCCCTTCAGTAAGTCAGTGAGCGGCGCGGCGGTTGAGCTGAAAACTTTAATGAAGCGGTGGTAAAAATTAGCAAAACCTAAAAACCTTTGGAGCTCCTTAACAGTGCGTGGCATCGGCCATTTGGTGACAGCAGACACCATATCGGGTTCCATAGCTACGCCTTGGGGGCCTATGCGATAACCGAGGAATGATATCTCCTTTTGATGGAATGCGCACTTCTCGGCCTTAACAAAATGTCGGTGTTGTAATAATCGTGCGAGCATCTGGCGAATGCGCTGGACATGTTGGTTGAGGTTCTTTGAGTAGATCCATATGTCGTCTAAATAGACGATTACAAACCTCCCCAACATGTCTCGAAGCACATCATTCATCAGCGCCTGAAAGCAGCTTGGAGCATTAGCTAGCCCAGACTTTGTATTCATAGTGCCCGGATGCTGTGCTGAAAGCCGTCTTCCATTCATTGCCTGTTCGAATACGGACCAAATTATAAGCACTTCTTAGATCCAGTTTTGTGTAGACTGTGGACCCCCGGAGCTGTTCCACAGCCGATGGTACTAACGGGAGCAGATGAGTGTATTTCACTGTTACAGCATTGAGACCCCGATAATCGATACATGGGCGCAGACCACCCCCTTTCTTGGAAATAAAGAAAAACTGGCTGAGGCTGGCGAGGTAGACCTACTGATCAGGCCTTGGGCGAACGCTTCGCGCATGTAATCTTCCATGGCCCGGGTTTCGTCCCAGGACAGGGGGTAGATCCGTGAACGAGGCGGCTGCATGCCTGGTAGTAGGTCGATAGCACAGTCCCAAGGTCGGTGGGGGGGAAGTCGAGCGGCTTGTTTCGAGGAGAAAACACACCCATACTGCTTGTATTCCGCGGGTACCGTCGCGGGCTGATTAGCCTCCGGACATTCCACGGAGGTGGTGAGAGCAGTAAGCGGCGGGGCTAATAAATGAGCTGCGCACTTGCCACGACCCGAGGAGTACACCAATCTAAAAACGGGGCAACGACGACGAAGCCATGGTAATCCCAACACGAGAGCCGGACGCGAGTGCTCGATCACCATTAATTCGATCCGTTCTGTGTGGTCAGGAGGGACGTCGATCCGAAGTGGACGGGTCTTAAAAGTAACGGGACGGTTTCCCAGGTAATGGCCGTCTAGGGCTTGCGCGGGGATCGGGTTGGTTAACCTGGTTATAGGGATATTGAACCGAGAGATGAGAGCCCTGGTGATCAGGTTGCCAGTCGCCCCAAAATCTATCAAAACAGAAACAGAATGACATTGATCAGATACATACAGAAGAACATCGACGCAATACTGGCTACGTGTTAACGATTTTGACATATAAGGTGTGTGTGGAAGTGAACCGTAAAGCCTTTGTGAGCCAAGCTGCATGGGCTGTGGAGTCCAATCAGTCTCCTCCAATTGCACCACCTCAGAAGCACTAGTGAGAGAGCGTGGAACCGACTGCCGCGGAGCCTGAAAAAAGGGGCGAGGGCTCTGGTCGATTCGGTTAGCGTCCAGGGTTATGGCGAGGCTGATGATTTCCTCCAGAGGCTGATTGGAATCCCGGCTGGCAAGCTCACAGGTCCGGGCGCAGACCATTGAAGAACACGTCGCGTTGTGCCGGCACGTTCCAGCCACTGTCTGCTGCAAGCACCCGGAATGAGATGGCATAGTCAGCGGCAGAGGCCTGGCCTTGCTGTAGGTTTAGAAGGCGCTGCCCAGCGGCCAGTCCATGTTCTGGGTGATCGAACACTAGACGAAACTGTGTCGTGAATTCATTGTAGCTGATGGCTGAGAGCACGCCCGTAATCTTCCATGGCCCGGGTTTCGTCCCGGGACAGGGGGTAGATCCGTGAACGAGGCGGCTGCGTGCCAGCTCGCTGCTGCCCAGTCCATGGCGCGACTGGTAAGTCTCTGAACCAGGAAAGAAATCCGTTGCTGGTCGGTCATGTCAGGATTCTCCCTGTAGTAAAGGTCGCATGCCAGCAGGAATTTATTACAGGAGTTAGAATCTCCATCATACCACTTTTGAACCGCTGCATGCCGGACGCCGGTGACAGGCGACATCACTTGAGGTGCGGACGCCGCAGCAGCGAGAGACGCCTTCTCCAGCCAGGTGACGGTGGTCATGAGGCTCTCCAGCCGATATTGATGTTGTTGCAGAAGGTCCATGAGCTGGAGTTGACTACTGTCATCTGTCGCCGAGACGCCTGCTTCCATAGATGGGGTCCGGCCATCTATCATAATGATACACTTTAGGCGTGTTGAAATCGGAACAACACTTTATTAATAGGAAAAGCACTTCAAGAGAATCCGCAGTAGCATTCACTCAATCGAACCAGGTCCTTGCCGGCAGCGCAGACGTGAGCAACACAGGAAGCAGGTGGAAGCGTTGGAGCATCACGAGCTGCGTGTAGTCAGTGGAGAACAGTCACAGAATCCCGCTAGCAGAGCCACGGGAGCCGGCAAGGCTGTTCATAGAACAACTACAGGCTGGGTATCTGAGAAGAGAAACGTGTACAAAGGTAAACCATTCCTTCACACTTTAATGTACATACGAGGGTGGCCGGACGCGGAACTAGGGGCGACTGGCTTATTTAAAGACTAAAGAATATTGCGAACAGGTGTATGTAGTCGAGGTGAATGAGTATGATGAGTAGGTGAGTGCGCAGTGTGGAAAACCCGGCTAGTATTCCGGAGAGGTGGAGCGGCGCGCTGTAGGTCGGTTATCTGCCGACCTGACACAAAGACTACAATCACAAAAACCTATAGAACAGCAAAAGGGTCAAACCAGGGAGCATACATGGACAATTATTAAAGCTTGGCAAGGATACACACATGAGGTGGAAAACGATGCTTCACAACCAGTATATGCTAAACCTACTCTTTAAATACTCTTCTGGGGGAAGGTTTACACCTGAGCCCAATAAGAGTTCATGTGACCTCGAAGGCAGGAATTCGCCCATCTTGCTATGGCCCATGGCCTACTGGGAAACTGAGTCCACAGGCATGTGCAGCTATAGAGTGTGATAAGAGTGAGCATGCCGTCTGCACGCCCAGTGGGAGTAGATCCATGACAAAATCATGTTATTAATTCTGGAATAATAGTAATAATATAATAATAAAAAGAAGCCAATAACAGTATAGTACACGCATTACAATTAAAGTGGAACCTTGGATTGTGAGCATAATTTGTTGCGGAAACATGCTTGTAATCCAAAGCACTTGTATATCAATGCAAATTTTTCCATAAGAAATAATGGACACTCAGATAATTCATTTCACGACCCACAAACATTTATATAAAAATAACTAATAAAAAATATAAAGTAATGTCAGGTAGGCGTGGGTAGGACACAAGTGCAGTGAGCCAATAAATAAATATAGATATATATTTATTTAAAAGAAAGACGAGCAGACAAATCCAAAACGGCAAGCTAGAGACGAGATCCACAAAACAGGCAACAGGGTCAGGCGATCGGGCAAACAGACAAAACTGGGCAGAGCAAAAGCCTGAATAACAAAACAGAGTCCAAAGTCAAAACCGGAAATCACAACAAGGCAGGTCAGGGCAAAAACAGGAATCGGTAAACGAGAAACAAAACTGGTCATACACGAGAAGCTAACAGGAATCAAAGGCTCGGTAATAACAGCGTCCGTAAAGAGCGTTAATACTTCGCACCCTCTGTGCGAAAATGGGAGTCCTTTATATTCCACTAAACAAGGTGCACCTGGTCCTAATCAAAGTCAGATGACCTTGATCATAATATGCGCGTGCGCTGCTGGCGCCACTGTGATGTGCAGAATGCACCGATTTCTGAAACCTGGTGCCTTTGCCGGTGCGCTTCGTGCGGTTCCCAGCTGCGTTGCAGAAGCGCATACTGTTCGGGTGGAATCCTGACAAGTAAAAATACACGCGCATCCGCCTCGAGGACTCCCACTAGCGGTGTGATCAGAAGGACTTGCGTCGCTCATCTACGGCGCTGTGCGCGCATGTGCAAGGCGTCTCCCAAACGCGAGCTCACCTGATTTTCCACAGGTGTTTCGCATCTGTCATCAATCAATCACGGATAGATTGATCATGGATATTTCACCATAAATAGACTCAAACACACGCATATTGGCGCGAAGCATTGCCTAACCACCTCCATGTGTTTCTCTCGCTCTGTTGAGCCGTTTTCATTCTGTTCAATTTCCTGGTTTGATCCTCGCTCTCGTTTCTCGGTTTTCTGATTCGGATTCGCCTACTCTGTGTTGTTCGCCCCTCGGTATCCTGCCTGTCTTTGACTACGATTTCTGCCTGCCATTTTCTGTACTTCCGACTGGATCCTAATTAAAACGCCCCTCGGAGATTTTATACAGAGATTCAGCCTGCGTTTGCATCCTCACTCTGCCCTCGACTCATGACAAGAGGAGGAGGATTATTGTGTAGGATGACTTTCACTACAACTCATGGAAACACTGCAGTCTGCTGGCTCACTGCAATCTTTTCCTTTCTGTGTGACTTTAACAAGGACACTATCCAATGATCACTACTTTTGCCTCCTTTTGAGGAGTTCATGGAAAGGCAACAATGCATCATCATTAAACAGATTCATTGCTCGCACTGCTACAGCCTGATTCGGGTGGTACTTTTCTACAAAGTTTTGCACTCTTGCCCACATTTTACACCTCTCCCTGATCTCATTTGAAGTGAGGGATTCCTTAGTCTTTTTCTATGCTAGTGCAGATTTCGACTATATGAGTGAGGCACAATCCGGCAGTGAGTGAGAGACAGAAGTTGTGATCACGTGAGGCTTGGCAGTCAAAGTGTATGCATACTATTCATATTGCAAGACCTCGTTCATTCATCAAGTCAAAATTTATTAAAATTTCTTGCTCGTCTTACAAAACACTCGCAATCCAAGGTTCCACTGTACTAAAATTAACCAGCCGATATTTTGCTTATCCCTCTGTTACTATAACTGATGAAGGTACATGAACTCTGCCTTTGCCCTCTGGAGTGTGGAGTGCGCATGTAAAACACCAAAGCTCCTGTTATAAGAAAATAATTGAGGCCTTAACTTTCATTAAGATAGATAGTTAGTGCGCATGTAAAAGACCAAAGCTCCTGTCTTTATAAGAAATCAGTTGAGGCCTTAACTTTCATTAAGATAGATAGTTAGTGCACATGTAAAAGAACAAAGCTCCTGTCTTTATAAGAAACCAGTTGAGGCCTTAACTTTTATTAAGATAGATAAAATTCTGCTTCCATCCAACCTTTGCAGGTTCTCTTCCACCTGCCCCGTACTCTCACTACAGATCACAGCGTCGACTGTGAACATCATAGTCCATGGAGACTCATGCCTGATCTCATTTCTCAACCTGTCGATCACTATTGCAAACAAGAAGAGGCTCAGAGCCGATCCCCGATGTAACCCCACCACTACCTGTCTGTCTTTCCTACACCTCACAACTGTCTTGCTGTCCTCATACGTGTCCTGCACCACCCTCACATACTTTTCTGCCACTCCTGACCTCCTCATGCTGAACCACAGTTCCTCTCTTGCCACACTATCATGTGCAATCTCTAGATCCACAGTGACCAAGTGCAACTCCTTCTGACCTTCTCTATACTTCTATATCAACTTTCTCAAAGCAAACATTGCATTAGTAGTGGTCTTTCTCGGCATGAAACCATACTGCTGTTTACTGATCATCACCTGTCTTCTTAACCTAGCTTCAGAAACCTTTAACATATCTTCATGGCATGGCTCATCAGCTTTATCCCTCTGTAGTTACTGCAGCACTGCACATCACCCTTATTCTTGAAAATTTGTACCAGTACACATCTCCATTCTTCAGGCATCCTCTCACCCTCCAGGACTGTATTAAACAGCCTAGTCAAAAACTCTACTGCTGTCTCACCTTGACATCTCCATACCTCCACAGGTATGTCATCTGGACTAGCTGCCTTTCCATGCTTCATAGCTGCCCGCACATTCTCCTTACTAATCTTTTGCACTTCCTGATTCTCTAACTCGCCATCTGTCCTCCTCTCTATCTCATTTTCTTCATTCATAAGCTGCTTCAAGGTACTCCTTCCATGTTTTCAACACACTCTCTTCACTCGTTGGTATATTTTCATCTCTAGCCTTAATCATCCTTTCCTATTCAATCTCTCTGCTAGCCTATCGACACACATCCTTTTGTCCATGTGTATTGTCCAGCCTCACATACAATTCACTATAAGCCTTTTCCTTTGCCACCTTTCACTTTGTAATACACCTAGCCTCCCAAGGCTACTGTCTTCATCTCCCTGACTATCCTGCTTTTTCTTTGCTAACCTTTCCCTTAGTATACATTCCTGAACTTTGTCATTCCACTGCCAAGTCTCCTTGTCTTCCTTCCTCCATTCAAAGGATACACCAAGCACATTCTTGGCAGTTTTCCTTACCACTTCAGCTACTTCTAAAACTTTCCCACTCATCTGGTAACTCTTCGCTACCACCCAGAGCCTGTCTCAGTTCATCCCTGAACTCTTTGCAACAATCTTCCTTCTTCAACTTCCACCATTTAATCCTTGCTTCTGCCTTCATCTGCTTCCTCTTCTTGATTTCCAAAGTCATCCTACACTCTACCAACTGATGCTGCCTAGCTATATTCTCCCCTGACACCACCCTGCAGACTTTTATCTCTTTCAGATTGTACCTTCTGCATAAGATGTAGTCCACCTGTGTGCGCCTTCCTCAACTCCTATACATTACCCCATCACCCTCTTTCTTATTGAATTATGTGTTCCCCACAGTCATTTCCATCCTTTTGGCAAAATCCACTAACATCTGTCCTTCCACAGCTCTCCCCTTAACACTCTCTGCCACTACATCCAACTTACTCCAGAATTCCTCTTTCTCTTCTAACTGACATCCAACTTGTGGGGCATAACAACATTCAATATTACCCCTTCAGTTTCCAGCTTCAGACTCATGATCCTGTCTGACACTCACTTCACCTTCACAACACTATTCACATATTCACTCTTCCTATCTCCACTGTAGAAGAACAATTTGTGCCAATGCTTCCCTTCCACCTGGTCTCCTACACACACACACACACACAACAAAAATCTTCCTTCTCCCTATCATAGCAGCCAACTTTCTGCCTTTATCAGTCATAGTCCCTACATTTAGAGTCCCTACTCTCACCTCCACACTTCTGCCTTTCCTTCTCTCTTGCTACCGCTGAACATGCCTCTGACCAACAAAACCTAGATGATTGTTGTTAACTCGGTATGGAAATCTCATTCGCATGTTTGATGTGGCAAAGATTTTACACCAGATGCCTTTCCTGAGACAACCCTCCCACAACCCTCCCCATTTATCTGGGCTTAGGACCAGAACTTGTATAAAGGCTTATGCATAATATTCAAGACAAAGCACTGTATCTTCATCTTATTCTACTCAATCTCCTGAGTAATAGAAGTAAATAAAACCCGTTTTAACCATACAATCTTTTGAGTGAAGATTTACAAATGAGTTTAGCCTGAACACAGCTATCACTGAGCTCACTGAGCCTGAGTGAGGTCAGTGAGAGCAGGCAGTGGACCAAATCACTTTGTGGCAGACGAGGAAAATTTCAAAACTTTAAAAATGCATTGCTTTAAGTTTATAATTGCATATCTGCTTTCAGAACATATTATAATTATCATTAATTTGTATATAACATAGTTAGCTTTACAATGAAATACTAACAAGACATAACAAACCTCTGGAAGGTGGAAGCATTCAATTTCTAGTGAAAAATCTGAATTAGGCAGAAATGTTGGTCCCTGACTACACCGCCAAAGTAGCTTGGACACATGTTGCTTTTAAAGATGTCAGGCAGGTTCTCTGGTTGACTGGGGGGTCTGCTATGGCCTATTTTATCTAAAATAAATAAATAATATAATATAATAATAAAAACACAGAGCAGGAACTTCCTGGACTCATTATCATTTTAGATGAGCATCGGACCATTGATAGAACAGTTCTAGACTTCTAAATATAGCGTCGGACACAAAAGGGACCTGATTAAATCTGAATAATCTTCGTTTGTTCGAGTTTTAGTCCGTCAGCGTTTTGTTACTCCCGCAAAATGTATGTCGCCAGTCTAATCATTGTTTTTTTTCTTTTCCCGCATTGCCTGCAACATGGTTGAGAGAAACTTTTCCTCAGCGGAAGATGCAAAAATCTACGTTGAGGTTTTATAATCTGGCCAACAGTTGATCTGTAATGATTACTGTGATCAAAAGTAGTTATTGCTCTAATGTTATTATATACAGTGAACCCCCACCTATCACGGGGGTTACGTCCCCCCCGCCCCCCGCAAAAGGTTAAAATCCACGACATAGCGCCGTCACATTTATTTTACTATTTATATATATTAAGGCGCTATAAACCATTTCCACTCTCTTATTATCCTTTTCCACACTCTTATAAACATGTCCTATGCTCTTAAACATTTTCTACACTTTTAAACATATGTAATTTTAACAACATATAAAATTCTACATGTCTACTTACTGCCTGTCACTTCCTGTTTACAGCTGGTTTACTAGCTCAAACAGAAGTGCTGATGAAATACAGTGCATACTGCTTTATTTCAATTTAAATGTTCTTTTAATGTTGAATTAACATTTTTTTAAATTATATTTTATATTTTATATTCCAGGGTCCCGCGAAAGCCAAAAACGTACACGATGCACTGAACCCGAGATAGGTGAACCGCGATATTGCGGGGGTTCACTGTATTTGATTCTATTTTTTGAAATGTTTTTGAAAATCCTTTTACATATCAATGTACCCATTATAAAGTTTATTATTTCATTTCTCTCTTTGTTCTACAAATGGTTTATTATGCCACACTTTTATCTCACATTCAGAAGTTTTTTAGTTACTTTTTTGCTTCTTTTCTTTGTTTTTTAAGATAGTCATTTAACTGTGACTGTTTTTTGTTGTTTCAGAGTATTTCACTGCTGTCAGTGTTTGGGGGACTTTGGGTGTGGGTTTATGCATATTTCTGTGTGATTTTGTTTATGTGGGTTTGGTTTCTCCATGACTCACTTTGGTTATGTGCATTTTTGTTTCTTTTTCGTCAATGGCTGATAGTAATCGGGCAGGCTCACCTGTTAGATTTATTAATTGGAATGTGTAAGGTCTGGCTAATCAGATCAAAAGCATAACCTGGATCATTTAAAGGCTGGGAGAGTGTTTTTATGGGAGACACACCTTTGCAATAAAGGCCACCATAAATTTACTAACCACTATAGACTCACTTGGGTGAATCAAGTCTTTCACTCTTTTAACTCTAAATCAAGGGGGGTTGCCATTTTAATTCATACAAAAGTACAGTTCTGATGTTCTTGCTGATAAAAATGGGAGGCATCTCATTGTGTTGGGTACTTTGCTGAAATTTAAGGTTTCTTTGGTAAATGTATATCCCTCAAACTTCAATGACACTGATTTTGTTATCAAATTATTAAATATCATCCCTTTCCTTGAAACTTACAAACTGATTTTGGGATTTTGGGAACAAACTGTGTTCTTCATCCATTGCTGGACCAGTCTAATCCTTGAAGATGATCTCAATCTGCTATGTCCAAGACATTTTCTGACTTTACGATGCATTAGGATATTGTTGATCCTTGGCAATTTTGGAATCCTACTGTAAAAAAAAAATATTATTTTTTCTTCTGTACATTGTTTTTACTCTCGAACTGGCAACACACTCAATCCCTACATAGTTCATGGCGATGATTTTAAATATAGTTATTTGTGATTGTCATGTAATCTACCCCAGCAGCACGTGCATAGACCAAGTGCATCACGCGCACTCACCGGGTACATCTGCTGTTGCCACGTGCCCGGGGACTAATGCGACACTCCTCACATCACATGGGCAGAAACAGATGTTCTTGTGCCTTTACACTCTTTACTAGGACTATAAATAGACTCATGCCAACTTCGCGAAGCATTGTTTGCCAGCCCGTGTGTGTGTGGTCATTGCCAAGCCATTGATATTCTTGTGCTTATGTTTTCTGGTCTGACCCTGTGCTGAGTTCCTGGTTTATGTTTTTTGCCTAGTACTTAGTTCATGAATCAGATTGCTTTGACCCTCTGCTTAGTTCATGAATCAGATTTACCTTGCCTGCCCTAGTTTCTGAGTTTGCCTGTGGACACATGTGCAGGCTGGAGTCAGACGTAAAATCCATAAATAGATTTATTATGACACCACGGCATGTACCTTTGCTGTGGTGTCATAATAAATCTATTTATGGATTTTTATGTCGGGATTGGGTGCCTCTCTTTCGGCCATTGGAGGGCTCTCTGGAGTGGGTGCCACCTTTTTGGGGCACTGGAGGCAGCTCTGGAGCACACTCCTTGCTGTAGGCCTTGTTGTTGGCTTGGTGGAGTAATTCCTTGTTGCTTATAGCCCCCCTCGAGCGCTGGTCATGTAAGCCAATGAATGATGCATCTTACCTAGATAACATGCAAGGGTCTGGGGTTCACCAGGCTCACTATGAACATGCAACAGTTTATCAGAAATTCACATGGGTCCTCTTTTTCTCCATCATAAGGTGCTGGCTGGTCACATTGCATTTGCTGGAGAAACATGGTGGGCATGATGTTCATAAGTCCTCCCTGACTCTAGGGTGATTCTGCTGTGTCCTGGTTTCGGTGAAGCATTCTGTCAGTGGAGTTGGGTTTAGGCGAACACATGCTGGCGGCTTTAGGCTGGAGTAAGACATAAAATCCATAAATAGATTTATTATGACACCACAGCAAAGGTACAATTATGGCAAGCAAATTCAGAAACTAGGGCAGACAAGGTAAATCTGATTTCTTGAACAGCTTATAGATAACTAGGCAAAAAACATAAACCAGGAACTAAGCACAGGGTCAGATCAGAAAATAAACACAATAATATCAAGGGCTTGGCAATGAATACACACACAGGGTGGCAAACAATGCTTTGCGAAGTCGGCATGCACAAGTGAGTCTATTTATAGTCCTAGTAAAGAGTCTAAAGGCAGAATCTTCTACCCACGTGATGTGCCGAGTGTCGCGTGGGTCTGACAGTGAGACCGACTTGCGACCGACTTGCACGTGCTGTGTGAGCTGATGTTCAAAGTGCGCTCTATGCATGTGCTGCAGGTGTAGATTCCATGACAGAACCTCCCCCCAAAGGCGCTACTTCTGGAGCACCCACACACAATGGTCCTGTGGGGGACCTGGGCCTGTAGGCTTGGGCATGTCACCAGACACCTGACAGTCAGAACTATAGGGTTTAGGTCTGGCCTCAAGTGCAAACTTGATCATGATTGCAGGATCAGACAGGACCATAGATGCAGGTGCAGGCACAGACTCAGGCACAGACTCAGCCACGGACTCAGGGACAGTTGTAACTGTGGGTTGAAGCATGGAATTTGTCAGAGGTAGATTTAGTGAATGTGGCAGACTCTGTGGCTGGTTTAGTGAACATGGTTGGCTCCATGGCAGGTTCTGCGAGCGTGGCTGGCTTTGCAAACTCGGCTGACTTAGAGAGCATAGCAGTCTCCATGATCATAGCATGTGTTAGAACTGTAGTAGTCTTTATGATGAAGGCAGGCTCTGGGAAGTCAGCCAGTGTCGACTGAAAGCAAGCTGCGCCTAACCGATCGAACAGCTCATCAATGCGAGGCATGGTGTACACATCAAATTTCCACCGGGCTGCTCCAGACACTGCAAAACTTCTTCAGGCATGGTAGTGCGAAGCTGCCCTTATCGTCTACCCGAGCACAAAAAAGGTAGTTCAGGAAGAGCTTAAGGCCATGTTTGCACTACCACGCCTGAGGAAGTTTCGATGCGGTGCTCTACTAGGTGCATGTGGTCAGGAAGGGGTGAGAATTCTCTCTGTAACCTGGCAACTTCTGTGCATTGTGATAGCGAGAGGTGGTCTCCACAGGGGACCAGGTGGTGATGGGAGGTTTGTTTTAGGCTTACCTCAGGTCCCAGCTCCTCCCTCTCTGGAACTGCCATCGCTAATGCCACATGGACCTCCTCAAGCCGTTTTAGATGGGTGAGGTGGTACACTTGCTGTGTTCCACCCCTATCTGTATGCCTCACCATGGAGTCGACATCCCCAACTCACCATGTGACCTTGAAGGGCCCTTGGCCACTTAGCGAGTAATTTAGAGCTCGAGGTGGGTAATAAAACAAAGACTTTATCTCCTTAAGGCAGTGGGGGCATGGCCGAGCGCCGCCTGCTGGGGAGAGCAGGGTCGGAGACTGGGAGTGGGGTGTGAATACACCTGGTGCTCATTAATGGGGTCTTTTTTATTCCTGCAGTGAGCAAGGGAGGAGAGACACCTGGGACTCATGACCCGACTGCAAAGCTGTGTGTGTGTGCGTGTGTGTGTGCGTGTGTGTGTGTGTGTGTGTGTGTGTGTGTGTGTGTGTGTGTGTGTGTGTGT
>JAQMCW010139821.1:0-14536 GCA_030068335.1 Chrysichthys cranchii | reverse complement strand
TCCATCAGTGCATATGTTTAAATATATAGAAATGTATAAGGCTAATTAATTCTAATGTTAAAGGCTAATCAAGCATAAACATATCCATCAGTGCATATGTTTAAATATATAGAAATGTATGGTTATATGCCTGTCCCTGATGAGCAAGCCTGCGGCGACGGTGGCAAGGAAAATCTCCCTCAGACTACAAGAGGAAGAAACCTCAAGAGGAACCAGACTCAAAAGGGAACCCATCCTCATTATTTATTTATTTATTGTTTGTTTGTTGTTTTTTGTATAAAACAAAAGTCTTCCCCCATGTTCCTGTATTCTACAGTAGAAGATAAAGAGGAATTACTCTCCTGTGGAGGGCAGCATTACTCTCCACACTGTACAGCCTGCTGGACCTTCATGAGAAGAAGAAAAAGCTTCGCTGAGTCTTGCTGTTTGTGTAAGTGTCGAGCAGTTGTTTCTAGTTTGGTCTCCTGTGACACACTCTTGTCTTACTGCTCCCTACACCTGTTTCCATGCCGTGTTTGGATGGTGTTTGGACATACAGGGGGTGAGCTATGAACTGAAGGAAGTTTACCACACTGCGGGTTAAGAAGTGAAGGCAGGGCTCATATACTGTTTCTCAGCAAACTCTCACCGCCTCACTTGGTGTTAAACGGCACTCCGACGGTGTTGAAGATGTTGGTGAAGATGTGATGAACTTAATTGCAGTTTGTGCGCGTTCACATGAAAGGGGCGTGGCTGAAGGCGTGGCGCGAGCTCCGTATTTCTCTTAGGAAGAATGAACAATAATAATAATTTAGTAATAATTAAATGTACAATAATATTTTAATAATAATTAAATGCACAACAATAATCAAATGTGCAATAAAAATCTAATCATAATTAAATGCACAATAATAATTTAATAATAATTAAATGTATGATAAAAATTAAATGTGCAATAAAAAAGTAATAATAATTATATGCACAATGATAATTTAGTAATACTTAAATGTACAATAATAATTAAATGTGCAATAAAAATGTAATAATAATTAAATATGCAAGAATAATTATATGTACAATAATAATTTAATCAGAATTTAATGCGCAACAATAATCAAATGTGCAATAAAAATCTAATTATAATTAAATGCACAATAATAATTTAGTAGTAATTAAATGTACAATAAAAATTAAATGTGCAATAAAAATGTAATGATAATTAAATGTATAACAGTAATTTAATAATAATTAAACGCAGAAAAATGATTAAATGGGCAATTGAAATTTTACAATAATTAAAATGCACAATAATAATTTAGTAATAATTAAACGCACAATAATAATTTAGTAATAATTAAACGCACAATAATAATTGAATAACAATTAAATGCACAATAATAATTTAATAATAATTAAATGCACAATAATAACTTTGGAGTTTAAGACTACTTTTGTTGGCTTGGTTGGTAACACATTGCTGACAGAGTTCATTCTTCAGAAACTTGTTCTTGTTGTATGGTCTCTATTTTCTGTGGCTGACTCTTAGTTGAAATCTGATTGAATTACCTGCGATCGCATAAAAACCCTTGCTTAAGTGATTCAGAAACACAACAAATGTATCCAGCAATTTAACCCTCCTATTATGTTCGTTTCTCAGGAACAGCAATGTTTAATTAATCCAAAAGTGCAAGAAACCAAAAAATCCCAATAAACATTGTTTATACCGCATTATTAACTTCATTACTAACTATTAACAACCATTAATATCCATGTGTGTGTGTGTGTGTGTGTGTGTGTGTGTGTGTGTGTGTGTCTGTGTGTGTGTGATCAGGTTGAAATGTGACTCTCAGTTGCAAAGAAATCAATAGTATTTGACCCTTCTGACCCCTTTTAGCCTCCACTTTGACCACAGGTCAAACTGGCCTGAACAGTATCTCTGTAACATAAACATGAGTGTTGGGCTGCAAATATGTGAAATGAACCATTTTCATTTTATATGTTGATTACACTTTTTAAGCCAAGCAGAAGAAGTTACCAGAAAAATATTTTTAACCTTTTTTTATTTATTAATTTAAAAAAAAATTAACTTTAAAAATGGGTCTGTTTGCCCCGTACCATAACAGGAGAGTTAATAAGAGCAAGTACCACTTTGTGAACTTTACAGCACAGTGTGTTCTTGCTCAGATGTTCAGCATCACTGATGGAATACAGGAAGTGTCCACTGGCACAATAGTGCAGTCCTATAGGTGCACTCTGTGTTCAACAGTGAGGGCATTACCCCAACCTCCCGAAAAGCTGTCAGAGACAGCGAATTCTGTCAGATGAGAATCTCTATCTTTCATAAGAACATCATGGTGCTACACTAGCGGATCTTGATGGTCTCTAAATCCCCTTGCTGAGTGGAGTGAGCCTCTCATTGTCCCCTATGTCAGTAGGGTCTTTTAAATCTGCTGCATTTTTCTCGAAAGGATTGTAGGTGAATGTAGGGTGCTTAGACAGGGTAACCTCAAGTTAACCAAGAATCTTATACAATAATATACAATACTTATACAATACAATACAATCTTATACAATGCAATCTTATACAATAATCTGCTCGCAGGAGTTTAGCGACACGGCGTAAGTTGCCATGACAGTATACCTCGGGGGAAGCTCACCTTTTGTAGCACCAGTTAATCCAGAAGTTAGACTTGATGTTATAGAGTTACTCCTGAAGTTACCTGGATAAGCCAGTAACACCGCTGCCTGGTTTAACCCCACTGTGTACTGGTTTGTTTTGAACCCTGCCTGGCCTGCTGACTAATTTTTAGACTTGTCATTGGGTTTGAGGAGCACTTGTGATCATTGTTTGATCTTGTTTTGGTTTTGATCATTGTGTTTGACCTTGGCCTTTTGTCGAGTTTTGGTTTATGGACATTATTGTTAATAAATCTCCAGCACATGAAGCCTACCGGCCTCTCTGATTGGTGTCTTTTACACCCACAGCTTAAAAAAATCAAACAGTTTAGAAGGCCAGGAATGGATTAGTAGTGTGTGTTTAAGTGTACGTTGACTTTTTGGAGCAAGTCATTTAAATCGTGATTAAATTTCATCTTAAAAATAACTCTTACTCTTAATCTTAAACTTAAAATCAACTTAAAAAAACAATAAAACAATATGTAGTTTTTTGCAGTGTTTATGTTGCACTTGAGGAGATTTAAGAGTCATTTTTAGACTAACGTTATTCCACTTGAAGTATCTAAGTACAGTAATATAAATAAACTACTGGTGCATCGATACGTACATACGGTATGCTTTAGTGCTTGTTATTGTTTAGTGCTTTTTCAAATGATGCTTTTAGTGTTTCGTGAAATAAAGTCATTTTCGATGTACCTAATTATGGTTGAAGTATGCTTAATTCAGCTATTACTAAAGAGTACTTCTTAAGCTGGATTAAAACATAACTTGAATTTACTGAAAATGTACTTTTAATATACTCTGTACTTGAAGTATACTATGTATTAACTTGAATATGCTTCATTTTTTCCATGGGTGACATTTATATGAAATCTAATAGCATTGTTCTCTCATCATTCCTAAGAATTGGTTTGGCCAAACGTTACATATATCAGATTATGTCTGATTATTTTCTATCGCCATGTACGCTCTTATCTTTACAGTTAGGCATATAAATTAATTTACCTACCTTGCTTTTAGACCTTTAGCACTTGCTTGCTCTAAAACTGCTTATGAGAGCAAATACTTTCCTCAGTGGTGCAACAATAATCAGTTCATACAACACCAGTGCAGCTTTACTCATTCTGTCCACAGCGGCTGTTTTGTTCCCTTCAGGATGTGGCTGCTGGTGCTGTTGGTGTGTTCTTTGGTTTGGGCTGTTGGTACGTACTGGTACCTGTTTGGCAAACCGAGCCCTTTCTCTCTTGAGTCAGTTAGACCTCCGGGTCCATTAGAGCTGGACCAGAAGAAGAGAGACAAAGTTCTGAAGCAAGGTGAGTGCTTGAGGATTCAGTATACGTCGTAGTATATGCTGGTTTGCTTTTTTATAAAGAAGAAAACTGGAGATATTTTGTTAAATCTTTCAGTTCTTAAGCATTGTTCCTGATCTTACGTTTGTGTGATTTGCAGTGCTGCATGCTAAAGCTTAAAATGGCACCTACCTGTAGCATATTTTGCTCAAAACATAAAAATGCAATGACATTAAAGAAATAACAATGACCTTATTGCAAGATGTGCATAAAAAAGGAGCATATAATACAAGGTTCACAGTTTTTTGCTTTTTTTTTTGTTTTTTTTTTAATGAAGCTGTAAAAGAAGTCATTACAGGCCATAAGCTGATATGATAGTTTATCTTTATTTTGTTTTATCTTAATTAGATTAACAGATTTGGCCCAGAATACCCAGAATGTTGAGACACTTATCTAAACTGCTCTTATGTTAAAGGAAACCTTATGGGAGATAGAATGATCTGAGTTTGCACTTGTATTGAATAGAAACACTTTTTTTTTTTTTTTTTAACGTAACTGGATCAAAACTGGGGATTTACAATACAGTGGTACATGCCAATGATTTTTTTTTTTTAGGCTTCAAGAAAGAGAAGGTTCCAGAGAACCTGGATGCCATCGTGATTGGCAGTGGCATCGGTGGCATGACGGCGGCGGCTACACTGGCCAAACTGGGCAAGAGGGTGCTCGTCCTGGAGCAGCATGACCAGGCTGGAGGCTGCTGCCACACTTACAGTGAGAAAGGATTTGAGTTTGACATAGGTAAGAAATCATGCTATTACATTTTGGCCTCATTCCCAGTGTTGCCCTGAGAAGCTACAAGCTGCCTCATGACCTTAAGCGAGATTAAGTAGTTACTGAAGAGGAACGAGCAACTCAGCATTATAATTGTAATATATTATGGTTATTTTTGGTCCATAAAAAATTCAGGCATCTTTACCCCTAAGGTCTTCGTAAACAAAAAGAGATTTTTATACAACTTGGCTAGCTGAGTAGCCTAGCATGATGCTTCTAGATTCTAAACTGACTGAAGTATCAATCAAGATTTAACCCCGTAAAAGTCATCAGATTCATCAGGGTTACAAATGACACTTTGAGATTTTGTGCTGTCATATTTTATTGTAAAAGACTGATTCTTAAAGTTAATTCATTTCAGTTGAAACTGGTTTCATACAAGAAACCCTTCAGTCTGCCTAGCTTTTAAACACTTGTACCACAGGAGCTGTAAGTTTACACAGATGAAAGATATTGCCCCAATGAAGACACATTTATCTTAGAGTTGGTCTCTACTTGTGAATCGTTACAAATCTTTAACCGGATAAAACACCCACTTAATTCATGTACCGTTGGTCAGACCGTGAATCCGAAGGGAACCTGTGGAAATGAAGGCCAATGTGCACAACATAGCGAAAGGTTACAGAATAATATCCAAGGGTTTTGATATCCAAGTGAGCAATGTTGGATCAATTGTGAGGAAATCGAAGCTGAACGATCCTTCAAACTCAGCCTCAGCGCAAGCAAGGGATTTATGAGAGGAGCCACTGTAAGGGCAACAAACACCAATCAATAATATCAAGATGCCAGCATGGGAGTGTGGCTAGAGACTGAAGGAAAAAAGCACATCAAAACACACCTGGAGTTTGTCAGAAAGCACCAGAGTGACCCAGGTAAAATATGGGATATGATTTTGTTGACGGATGAAACAGAAATGGAAATTTCAAAATGCTAGGAGTGGTGCAAACCTAACACTGCCTGTTCCTGAGTTAACACCATCCCATCGGTGAAGTATGGTGCGGTAAAATCCTGCTGGAGGAGTACTTTTCCTCGGCATGGACTAGGCATCTTTTATTAAGATTGAAAGATGGCTGGATAGTGCAAAAGGTGGAAGATACTGCAAGACAACCTGTTTTAGTCTGCAAAATATACGTTCAACAGGACAATGGTCCAAAGCACAAGGCCAAAGGAAAACAGGAGTGGTTGAACAACGACCAAGTCAAAGTCCAGATCTTAATCTAAAACATCGGATCTAAAACTGTTATTGGAGCAAAAAGTGGTTCGACCAAGCACTAGTCTAAAGGGGTTACATACTTATGCAATTAGCATTTTTAATTTTTACTGATATATCTAAAGCTGACAAATAATGAATTTTGATGTTAAAAATGTACTTTAACAGCATATTTCTTTGTGATGAAACAATTAGCCAGAACAATCTGTGTGAATGTCATTTATAATCCAAATGGAGTTTTTTGCAAAGTACTGTATAGTAGACCCTCGGCTCGCGAACAACGCATTGGATGGCGAACAAATCGACGTATAAACTAAATTCCCGACAGATTTTGTACCGACCCGACGAACAAATCCTCGACCGGCGTACAGACAGCCAACCCAGCCAAACCTTAAGGTCCGGTCAAGCACTCATGGTGTGAACGTGTTCAGTGCATTTTTACGTCGCGAGTATGTAGCCTAAGTGTATAACAGTTGAAATGAAGAAAGAAATGATCGCAAAACATGACAACCGCCACCATATCCCTCCGTCTCCACTTCACACACACTTTTCAGCACAAACATTCAATTCCAGTCAAGTACCCGTGGTGTGAATGTGTTCATCGCATTTTTTCATTGTGTTTCTCTGCATTTTTGCTCTATAAGCCTTCATTAAGGGGTCCAAGAAAGTGGAAATGGTAGTGAGAATAAGAAGCCTAAGCGTATAACTTTATTTACTGAAATAAAAAAAGAAATATATATACATACCGGTGTGTGTGTGTGTGTGTGTGTATATATATATATATAAACCCCTCTTTGGTGATTTGTAAACCAAAACAGACCTGCTCACAGCTGGATTGCAAAAACACCTGAGCAGGCTAGCAACCTGATGCTACATGATTATTACATGAAGAATTATTTAGAAATCTCGAAATGGAAAGTTGTCTTATTCAGTCGTATGCAGGAGAAAGGAATCTGCTGACGGACACTTTCCTAATTCTGACACCACACGCACAACGTGGCGTTTTTAGAAACAAATTCGGCTTGCTCGTACAAAATATTACCGTCACCCTCTATGTCTTTGCAATCAGGAGGCATGGCTGAAACAGGTATTACTTTAAACAACAATGTGCAGGCATTTTATATCCACTGTATACAGTATCTGTCTCCACAGGACTGCATAACATTTCAGCAGCTAAATGAGACCAGTCTGTTTAAGATCATCATGGTCCAGATCACAGAAGGACAGCTACACTTTGTGGAACTGGACAAGCACTTTGACACTGTAGTGAAAAGTAGCCTAGCCTTAAAGGCAAAGTTTGAAACATGCTCGAAAGGGCTATTTCATCGTTGTTACAGTCCTAGTCCTGTCACGTGCACAGAAATTTAACGTGCAACACTTTAACTTCATGTTCATCATGTTGTCCCACCTTTAATGCACCTCTATAGCAATCTCGTGAAAAACCAATAGAAATATCTTTTTTAAAAAAAGCAAACAAACAGGGGTTTCTCTCGACAGCAATGTGCAGACGTTTTATTCCCACCACATATCTGTCTCTACAGGACTACATTACATTGGTCAGCTACACGAGAACAGTCTGTTTAAGATCGTTATGGATCAGATCACAGAAGGACAACTGCAGTTTGTCCAACTGGACAAGCACATCGACACTATAGTGATAGGTACCGGAGAGGAAGTCAGGAAATATTCAATCTACAGCGGCAAAACTGAGATGGAGGCGCACCTGAAGGAGCAGTTCCCCGATGATGCCAAAGCTGTAGAGGAGTACTTCAAGATCATGAAGGTAGTGCATGTTCCTGATTAGGAAACCTGTTTATTTCCAGAGATCTCAAGAGCTTAGAGTAGGATCCTCGTCTCTCAGGTTTTGGAGGATCTTTATAGTTTCCAAAAACAAAATGCATATATTTCCTCTTCAGATCTCAGCCAGGAAGACACACTTTTTGGCTGCGCTAAAGCTGATTCCTCAGTGGGTGGCACTGTTCCTGCTGAAGAGTGGCATTGCTGACCTGTGCTCCTCCATCTTTCGCCTTGTAGGCACTAATGCCTCTGCACTTGCCAACAGTCTGACCTCCAACAAGGACCTCCACGTAATCTTCAACTATTTCTTCTATGGTGAGGCACTGCTTGTATTGATTATTATATTAGTCTGGTAGTTTTACCGGTCATGGGTGAAGTGGTGGTGCAGAGGCTAGAGTTGCTGCCTCAAAGCTCTAGTGTCCTTGATTCCATCCTGAGCTTGGGCTTCCCTTTGTGTGGAGTTTATTGTGTTCTCCGGGTGTCTGCGTGGGTTTCCTACAGGTTCTCCAGGTTCATCAAGCTGTCTAAAAGCAGTGGTAGGTGGTAGACTATGCTAAACTGCCACAATGAGTGCGTACTCCATGGTGTCCTGTGATAGACTGGCATCCCATCTAGGATGTGTTCCCAGAATAGGTTTGGCCTTTTTTTTTAAAGTTAAAATTTTCTTTAACTTTGACTAAATGTAGAATAGGGCTGTTGTTCAATATCATTTCTCGACCACACCTGCTTTTGTTTTTGTCTTAATGTCTTTAATGAACATGAAAATCATCATTAGGGCCCAATATCTGTATTAAAGAGATGACGTTAAGGTCGTTAGGGTGTCGTAAACTAAAAGTGTTCAACGTGAAGCTTTTTGTTTGGTAGATTCATAAGGAAAGCATGATTTTAGTCGCTGTTACATTTCTTTCATATTAGGAGGAGGGTCCCTGTGTGTGGAACGGACCTTTGTGAGTGTTCAATTCTTGTAAAATTCTTGTAATTGTAAAATTCTTTACAATTAAGCTGTTTTTTTGTTTTTTTTTGCTTGACAGGCGTTCCACCCAAAGAGTCCAGCTCTGTCATTAATGCTTTAATGTTGCACCACTACAAGCGTGGAGCCTACTACCCAATAGGTGGCGCCAGTGAAATCCCATTCCACATCACTAATGTTATCCAGAAATTTGGTGGACGTGTGCTGGTCCGTGCTCCTGTAAACCGCATCCTGGTTGACAATAAGGGAGCTACATATGGTAAGAGAGAGAAGATGCCTTTAACCAAATAGCACAATGTGCTGCTGCCATTTTTTTTAGCATGTCCTTTAAAAACTTGCATATAATATGGAAGTTGACATTGCAATATGTCCCATCTTAGAAATATGAGCTTGGATGTATATCGTGCCATGGATTTTTTCACATTTCATATTCAGGAATAATCCCAGCTATACTGCTGACTGATGAAGTCTTTCAGGTGTTCAAGAGAAGACAGGTATAATATAGTTTTCATTTTCCCTGTTGAAAACTGAATATTTAGAACACCTGTCGTTTCATTATAGGTGTCACTGTGAAAAAAGGTGACGAGGATGTGGAAGTGCTCGCTCCTGTTATCATCTCCAACTGTGGAGTCTTCAACACCTTCCAGAAATTTCTCCCATCACATATACAAACCAAACCAGGTCAGCCCTTCGCCATTAGATCTTATAGATTACTTACCAGTTCAGGTATCAGAATGGTAAAGCATGTAATATCCAGCACTAAACATGCCCTAAACAAGCTATGATCCCATGTTGCAGAGATTCAGAAGCGGCTGAATATGATGAGACCTGGACAAGGATCCGTTTTAGTGTTCTCGGGATTCGATGCCACGCAGGAGGAACTGGGCATCAGTTCTCGCAACGTGTGGTTCTTTAAGTCAAACGATATGGATGCTATGTCAGTACTAAAGCAAAAAACAAAAAAAATTATAATGTATAAGGAATAAGACACGGCATGGCGTTCTGTTATAGGTTAAAAATTTTTTCAATGAGTGGAGGGGGATCTGTGCCCATGCAAAGTGCCATTACCTCCAGATGTGGATAATTTCCCTATAACAGTACATCATGAAGTGTTTTATTTCTCTAATACCCCAGCCGTTACAGGTCTTTATTTATTAATGAATGAAACTGTGCTTTTTACTGATTTATTCGTCCATAGAATTTTGTGGAATGTTTGTGAGACACGTTCCTTAGATTACGAGCTTACATTTGCATTACACCAGCTCGTCGGCTTCTCTTTCTCTTTCTTAAAGCAAATTAAGACAAAAATAAAACCCAAACATCTCGCCATGTTTCCAAGAACACAGAACGCGCAAGTTCCTGAAGACCCTCCCGTGGCAGAAAAGCGTACCGACCATTGCGAAGCATTTATAAATATCACATAAACATTTCCTTACAAAACATCATCATATCAAAGATTATACTGTGTTTTTTCTTTGTTCAGTAACATTTTTCCCATTCTTTTATGATTAGCTTTAGATTGTGTAAATCATCTCCATGACAAGTCCCCGTGAATGAGTTCTTATTTATGATAGAAATGGCATCATGGTAGACTAAAAAAATGACCATAGATTTTTACGGTAATTTCCTGGCAGCTTGGGTTGCCAGTAAAGAACGGTAAAATTTCCACTAAACAACTGTAAAAACATATTTACGGTAAAGTGCTGTAAGATCTTTCGTAGATTAAACTGACACATTGTATTTTTGCAATGCAGGATACAGCGGAGCTGAAGAGGCTTATTCAAGGACCCACTCAGAGCCGTCTGATAGAGCTGGGATTTGAACACATGTCCAGTTTACCTGTAACACAATGCCTTAACCCCTGAGCCACCTCTACTAGCTCATACACCTCTTATTAATACAACACAATCTCTCTGTGAATGTAAGGCAGTGTTAGAAGGAGCTGAATCAGTGCACGCATGTTGCCATGTTATTGGAGACGCTCGGTGGTTAAGGTGTTGAACACAACTCAGAAGGTTGTGTGGTCTAATCCCAGAACTCGCATGGTCAGGCCAAACCTTTAACCTTCATCTCATCTGTATCCTGCATCAGCCAAAGGAGCTGTGCTGACTTGTGTTATTTATTTATAACATAAAGATATTACACTACTTTAATGTAAATATGTATTTACAATTGTTTACCGTAAATTTTACAGTACTTTACTGGCAACCTAAGATGGCGGTAAATTACCGTAAAGATCTCCGGTCATTTTTTTTTTTACAGTGTAGAACAAGTGCATTTCTATAAATGATTTGAACTGCAGCCTACACTACTGTCAGAGCTGCTGTTATAGAACATAAACCAACATCCTCTGACCAATCAGAATCAAGTATTCAGCAGTGCTGTGTAAAGTATGCTTATACTTAAAAAAAAAAATAAATACATACAGGAATTGCTGTTCATCTGTTATCTGCTGTGGCCAACAAAGCAAAGGCACATGAAAGTCTGAAGAGTAGATATCTGTAAGTTTTGCAGTTTTATCGGTTATTAGGTAATTATATATATTATTATTATTAGGTAATTATATATTATCAGGTAATTATATATGTTATTATTAGGTAATTATATATATATAAAATTGGTAAATGTAGCATCTCTTAATAAACTGTTTTAACAGAAGAAAGGAAAACTTTATAATTATTAATAGTTTGACCCAGTTTTCTCATCAGCCTTGTTCTTACGTAAAGCCCACAGGGTAGTGCTGTTGTTTAAACCTTGAGCGAACGTAGCCACAGCACAGTCCCGGTACTTGACTCTTTCTGCCATTTTTCCACTTGGACATGGTTTTATTCTTATTATATTCCAGGCTGTGGGAAGAACATGGCCAAACCCAGTATTTCTAACCGTTATGCTTCAGCAGGGTAATATGAATGGCTATTCCTGTTAAGCACATGTGGCCAAGTGGCACTGCAGTAGGTTTTCTCACTTGTTATGTTATACTATGTTTATCTAAAGGACGGATGAGTACTTCACTATGGGGAAGGATGAAGCTCCAGATCACATCCCCATGATGTACTTTACGTTTCCGTCTGCCAAAGATCCCACGTCAAAGATCCGTCACCCAGGTACAACCTCGGGTTTCAGCAGAATGCCTATTGATTTGTAAAAAAAAAAAAAAAGAAGCCAGATGCAGGTCAGTGATGTGGCAAGAACGTTGGTTGGATTTAAAGTTTTATGTGCTGTACGCGTGCTGTACGCGGTACTGATTTCAAGTTCAAACCACATGTTAGCTACTGTCACCTCAAAGCAACAAGACTGTGTGTTTGTTCTTTTCTGTGAGAATGTTGAGACCATTAGTAGTAACATTTCCTGTTCATATTTTCAGGCAAATCTTGCATGATCATCCTGACAATGGCTAGTTATGAATGGTTTGAAAAGTGGAAGGACACCCCAGTGAAAAAACGAGGGGATGACTATTTAGAGTACAAGATGAGATTTGGCAACAATCTCTTCGACTGGGCTTGCAGCTACTACCCCCAACTGAGAGAAAAGGTAGCCATCTTGTCAGAAATGGATTTTAGTAGAACCATCACATGTACACTGGGTACAGGCTCACAGAAACTGGACACTTGAAGATTGGAAAAAGGCCAGGTGATGTTTTTCCTTTGTTCATTTGTCCAGTATCTGTCAACCTGTGCTAAGTGTAGCCTGAATCTCTTGACATTTGTGACCCGTGCTGGCAAAATGACTCGGAATGAGGAAATTTTCAAAAGTGAGTTATTGTTACTTCCACATTGTCCATCTAAAGACCTTCAAAATGAGACATGGTTTGTTGAAATCGGACAATAATATGACCGCCTAGCAACTAGCCGCTTTCATTTATGTCTAATGGGGTTTGGAGACTCGCTTCCCATTGGTTCATAAAAGCGTCATCGGGAATTCCATGTGTATTATCAGGAAGTAGAGGAACTACGCTTCACAACGATACCAAATATGAGTAGGGGGATTCCTCCGTCTCGTCGAAAAACACGGATTTATCATGGAATATTATGACAAAGGACTAATTAATGAAGACATACGAATGAACATAATGAACAAAACCTTACAATAAAAGTAGTTTGGGGTGTTTTCTTGCTGTTTGATCATGGGGATCAATAAATGAGGGCTTCATGGACTCATTTTTGAGAAAATCTCAATTCTGGCCGAAACCATGTTTTGCTTCTTAGCTCATAAATAGCCTCTGCGCATTCCGACTCACTTTGCCAGCACGGCTCACATTTATCTCATTGATGTTCTCATTTGTGTTGCTGCACCAAAATTTTCATGAGTTAACAAGTACACAGGGGTCCTATTAAAGATGTCAGTGAGCGTATTTTGTGAATATCCTACAAAAACATTGCCCTTATCTATACACTGTACCTCTTTTCCTCCTAGCTGGTATTTCAGGAGGTCTCCACTCCATTGTCTAACACACACTACCTTGGTTCTTACCTCGGAGCCATGTACTCAGCTGAGCACAACTTGGAGCGCTTTCAAGTAGAGGCCATCGCCAAAAATCGTTGTGATACCCCTGTCAAAAATCTCTTCATTTCAGGTATAAAAAGCTGTTCCTGTGGTTCCTAGTTATGCTTTGGAAAGGGTGGTGTACCATGATTTGAAAATTCAATGTACATGATCCAGCTTGTACAGAAAGCTACAAGAGGTTACCGTTAGGGCGAGGGGTTGGGTTTGCAGATCACTTTTATTCATATAAAATTCAGGGACATTCTTGCTCATTAGAATCCTTATTAAATGCTCCTGCTTTTATTCATTGTTATAGCCTTGAATGCCTGGATATTTGAGCTCAAGCACAATGAGCTTGGATTCCAGGGTTTGTTCACTCCTTATGTACCTGTGTGTGTTTGGGATCTCAGGTCAGGACGTGTTTAGCTGTGGTATTGCAGGCGCATTACACGGTGGCCTTCTCTGTGCCTCGACGGTGCTCAGACACATTGTGTACATCGACCTCTTGATGCTAAAGAAGAAGCTGAAGAAGAAGAAGGCGAGAGAAACTGCCGAGCAAAAAGCTGGCAAAAAGCTGCAGTGAATCGGGGGGGAAAGTTAAAGTGACTAACTAACTAATGAATCAATGTTGTAATTAGTGCAATTTTGTTTATTTTACATGGCCAATTAATATTTTATCTTTATAGCAAAAATATATATTCTTTGCTTTGCATGGCAAAAAAATTAATTATATGTAATCAGAATCAGTATTAAAATAAATGAATAAAAAAATGCATTTCAGTTCAGTTTCAGTTTGGTGCCCCCTCGATAACGACACTCAGTCATTTTGACTCCTGGTAACTACAAACTTCAGGTTAGAAGTCATGAAGAGAAAAGTCATATTCAAGATATAATTACATAGTGCAATAAAATACTTTTAAAAAAAGCACACACACACACACACACGCGCACGCACACACACACACACACACACACACACACACACACACACACACACACCATACAATTAAATACTTATCTATAAAGATCTAGATTTACTTTAGATTATACTTGTAATGTTGTAATGATAAAATCCAGCCCAATCCAATCCAACTTTATTTATAAAGCACATTTAAAAAAAGACACACTTTTCGCCAAAGTGCTGTACATACGTACTAACTGTCGGTGAGGTCACTTCCTGTATACAGCCTGTTTACTACCTCAAGCGGAAGTGGCGTACGCCGCCACTGTGTATTCATCCGCTGATGAAATACAGTGCATACTGTTTTATTTCGACTTAAATGTTCTTTTAATGTTTGAATT
>JAQMCW010139810.1:0-14540 GCA_030068335.1 Chrysichthys cranchii | reverse complement strand
TATATATATATTTTTTTTTTATTGGACTTGTTTACATTTTCAAATGAAAAAGTCTCCACAACGCAATAATGCCATCATGCTTTAAATAAAGTTGTAAATGGTCAAAAGTCATGTTTTGCAATCTAAATATTTGACTTCTTTTTTTAAAACTTTTTTCAGATTGAAACATGGAATGGAGAAGCTCTGGCTTCCGTAGGCATAATCCGACCCGGAGTCAGTAAAACTCGAACGATCCCCAGCCCTACAGGAACTCCCATCAGTTCAGACACAAAGTCAGTGTTCATTTCTTTTAAAAGCAAAGTGTGTTGGTGGTGTCTTGGTGTTTCAGCGTGGCCCATTTTCTGTGTGTGACCAATGAAAAGCAGTGCCATTTATGACTTTTTACTGAAAACAGTTTTTCCCTTTAAGAGCGATGCCATGGATTACATGGATCAGATCAGATCACACACAAGTTCTGCATTTAATTCTTATTACGTCGTCCCCTGCTTTTCTTTTCTCCCGAGAGATGAGGGGACATTAATACGATGAAGCTTTTGCTTTTCAGTGTGCTATACTTTCTGTGTGTCACTAATTCACACATTTCAAAAGCTTTAGCTTGCATTTTGTTCCGGTCGTCAGTCCACTACACACTGTGCGTGCGAAGCCTCATGGTGCTCCACCGTTTCATCTATTTCCACCGCAAAACAGCTCCTAGCACCAAGCGTGAAAATCTCTGCTGCGCTCGCTACCGATGTAAATTAGGTGTCAGAATGTGGAAGAAAGTGCAGAGCGCTCGAACGTTTCTGGACATTCACATCGTTAGGGACTTGTAGAGCGGCGGTGAAAAAGCAGTAACTCTTCTCTTTCCTCCTCTAACAAATTCAGGCCCGTCCACTGGAACAATCATAAATGGACCTGAGGGGATATGGGTGTGTGTGTGTGTGTGTGTGTGTGTGTGTGTGTGTGTGTGTGACTGAATTACAGAGTAGCTGGCCACTGAATACAACATGAAGTCATACGTCCTCTTTCACACAAAGCTCACCTGGTCACCATAGAAACGAGACCTGCCCCCTCACAAACTCTAGTCGCAGCACACTCAGACTGTTTTCATCTCAAACCCCACATGCTCGTGCATTCTGTACATTTCCCATGCATCCTATACATATTTCGAATTCCTGTAATGAAATTCCTCTCTATCAGGAGGAGACGGGATCCATTTTGAATCCGGTTCCTCTGAAGGTTTCTTTCTTTATTCCACCCTCTCCTCACTGGGGTCTACGTCAACATCTGGATTTCCACTGTTAAAAGAGCTACAGAAATTGAAACTGCTGAACTGACTTGCAATACCATATACGCAATTAAACGTTTACTGTTTTGAACTCGGTGTCAACATTTCTGCCCCAGTTCCTTTTGTGAGCCTCATACATCACAACAAAAGCCAAAATAGGTTTCATCTGCGGTCGAGTCTCTCGCCTTACACTCAGTGACGCAGGGATTGGGTTCAGATCCACGATCTCAGGATGAAGTGGTTACTGAAGATTAATGAGTGAAATTCAACATGAATTGTATTAAAAATACAAGTACAGTCCTTGTACATAGATGTAATTTATACATGTAACCACCAGATGGCAGTGTGGTACAATAAGCGTGCAGAGGAGACGTGGAGGTCAGAAGCAGAGAGTTTCTGTTAGCATGATAGCGTAAAGTGAGATTCCGCAAAATCCAGAGTTTTCCTTCTGAAATACAAGGATTAGATGAAATTAAGATCATTTTATGCTCTGAAACTAAACAAGTCATAAAAATAATCCAACTACACACTGACAGCACGTTGCTCTTGTGTGTGAATTCGGTGTATTGCTCATCGCTTCTTTTTTTATTCGACAATCAGTGATGAAGCTGAATTTTAAAATGTGAATTGTGTTGCACATTACTCGTCAGAAAACACAAAGTGTTACACAGATCCTACCTGCTTAAATTAGGTTTCTAATAAACTACATTAATTATAGCCACGTGTGATTGATTGATTATATTTTCAGAGCTTAGCTGAGCTACACTTTTAAAGTTAAAGCGTTGGCTAATTCAGCTCAGCATTTGAGATTTGATCAGATTTTCTAGCCCTCTTCCTGGAACGTAGAGCCTTCAGTTGTGCTGTGAGGTGTGACAGCATGACAGCGTGACACAGTCGCTAATCTGGGTTCTCACTGTGGGTGCCTGCAGCTACAAACGGCTAATATCAATAACCGACATTTTATTTTTCCTGAAAGGCCGAGACAGCTCTTACCTTCGCAGCTCCAATCTGCTCTTTCCTGAAGCGCTCCAGTGGTGTGATTAGGACATCGTTTGCATTATCAATCTGAGGAAGAATGAAAGATGCGGTTACTTTCCCCCGAAATCTGTCAGCCATCATGCAGAGGATGGGCTGGTCTAAGGCTCTGGGTTCACCCACCATCCGTGTCCTCTCATCCTCCAGGTTCTGAAGAACGCCAGCAAACTCCTGGAGTGACCTGGCTATTAAACACAAGAAACAGACACAGAATGCTGAGACCTTTTGTTTTCTTAAAGCCTCGTTCACATCAGATCGCACGCAGTATGGAGCCATGTAGGAGCATGTGAGTAGACCTGGAGCTCCTGGAACCCCGTCCTCCATAACTGAGCATTAATCAACTCTCATCTTCTTCTGCTCCCTCTGAACCATCAGTTGCCTTGTACATAAACTATGTGCCAAAGGTTTGTGCACCCCTGACCATCACACCCATATGTCTCATTTCTTCCGCCTGTGTCTGCTGTTCTTATGAGCTCCACTCTTCTCTTCTGGAAGGCTTCCCACTAGATGTTGGAGCGTGTTTATGGGGATTTGTGTTCATTCCAGTTCATCCCAAAGGTGTTCTGGGCTGCGCTCAGGACTTGGTGCTGGACACTCCACACACTTCTTCCACTCCAACCTGAACCTGAACACACCATGTCTTCATGGAGCTGGCTTTGTGCTCAGGGGTGTCATTATGCCAGAACAGTTAAGCGTTCTCCTGGTGTCCACCAAACCCAGATTCATCCATCAGACTGCCAGATGGCACTCGAGAGAAGATGTTTCCACTGCTCCAAAGTCCATTGTTGGTGCTTTACACCACTCCAGCTCACACTTGGAATTGGGAACAATGCATAGTAGATCTTACAGCTTCTTGGTCATGGAAATCCGTTTAATAATAATAATAATAATAATAATAATAATAATATTAGCAATAAGGAAGCATTAATAGGTAACATTTTGTTGATTATTATGTTTAAGATTGAAGTTCAAATGAAAAGTAAAATCAGAAGCTCTGCTGTATATTTTGTTCAGTTCTGTACTGTCTCTGGTTGTTTCTCACACAGCAGAAAACCCAACTATCTTGTTGTGTTATCTTGGTGTTTGCTGAAGTTAACCTTTCTTCTGCATGCACAAAACACGCTAATGCTTTTGGCACTTGGTTTTGGGCAAAAGCACATGGCACAGAGGCGAGGCTACAGACTCCAGCTGCCAGCGGGCCGTCTTTCCTCCTGCAGCTCCGACGGCTGTGGATGCGATCCAACTGAAAATCCCAACCTCCGCTCAGAGAATTCCGAGCTCCATGTGTATTATATTAAAGTTCGAACTCAATCCTGCATCCTGGAGCTGCCGTAAAGGTGGATACACCGCCACACACCAGAGTGCAGAAAAGCCTGACATTTTAGCAAATGAAAAATGTCTTGATTGGTTTGAGTCTTAGTCTGTCAGCAGTTCATTTGACTTATTTCATGCGTTTACTTTTTATTCGTTTTAGAACAAGACAATTTTAATCTCCAAATGACTCCCATGTCCAGACATCATCTTACTGCTCTTACAACGACAAGATCTTCTCTCGCTAAGATGGTATTTTTGCAGTGCACAGATCCAGGGTCCCTGAGCTCAGGTTACTGCCTGTGTAAGGTTTCTGCACAGGTTCTCCCCATGTCCATGTGGGTTTCCTCGGAGATCTCCAGTTTCCTTCTACCAAAAAAGCATGCAGGGGGGTGGAGTGGCTAAGCTAAATTGGTGCTTGATTTGATGTATGTGTGTGTGTGTGTGTGTGTGTGTGTGTGTGTGTGTGTGTGTGTGTGTGTGTGTGTGTGTGTGTGTGTGTGTTTATGGTAGTCTTGAGAACTGAAACTTAGTTCTAAAATGGAACCGAATCCAAAATACCAAGTACTCTTTAAAAAAAAAAAAGCTGAATCTCAGTTCTGCTTATCGTTTCTCTGATAGCTCTGAATTTTCCAAAAATATACACCGGCAAACAAATCTGCAAGCTATCCAATAGTATACGGCTCGAGAACGAGAGACACGGTGGGTTGTTCACCATGGCTAGTTTACAGGCGCTTTAAAAAGATAAAAAAGATAAGAGGATATAAAAGTGATAAAAATACACACACTAGCTGATTCCCCAGTGTCTTCGCTCACTGAGTGCAATGGAAAGAAAATAAAATGCAGCATTTATAAAATAAGTTTGTTAATTACCAATTTTATTTTTCAACAAATTGTGGTCATACGTAACTTCCATTTCAAACGCGAAAAGAATTTTATATATTTAGATGAAAGTTTTCAGTAAACTAACTCTCACACAAATAATAACAATTCGTAAAGACAATATAAAAATGGCGTCCACAAACGAAGTGATTAGTTCCCAGTCCCTACACTGTTTTCATATAAAATGCAAGCGCTAGTGACGCTGTTTCCACTCATATGCACCACGTATAATAGGTTCTGTGGTCGTACGCCATTTCCGTTCCAAACGTGAAAAGAATTTTTTATATATATATATATATATAGAGAGAGAGAGAGATAGATAGATAGATAGATAGATAGATAGATAGATAGATAGATAGATAAATAAAAGTCCCTGGGTCTCTCTCGCAGTAGCTCTGAGGGCATTTCAAAATAAAAGTAGTTTAGAAAGATTGTACGGCTAATATTAAACTTGCTCTCTTAATTTTTTCCCATAGCTCTCTCTATATATATTTATATTCATTCACATTGCACTTGTTCACATTTTCAGATAAAAAAAAAAAAAAAGTCTCTTAAACTCAATCATGCATTAATGTTTCAGCAATCCAACAAGAACCGGAATCGCTAAGCAGAATCAGGATCAATCGAATTCCAACGACACCCAGCCCTCGTGCACGGCGACCCGCAGTGGGCCGGGGCTCCATCCAGGGTGTGGACTGACTCACACTCAGGGTTCTGCAGGCCTCACCAGGACAAAGTGCTCACTGAAGATGGAGGAACGAATATGTTGAATATGTTATAGATCAGGAGGACGTTCTCAAGGTGTCTACAGCCAGGAAACTCTTTACCTGTATAATGACTTTCTCAGTACAGAACCAGGGAGCCCAGCGCTCACAAAACATTAAGGTCCAAGTGGGGTCCAGTTATTTACAGACTGAACTTAAGTTTAAGGCTGGAGTTAAACAGGCTAATAACTCATTAACACATGTAATAACTGATAGCGCTGACTTGTGACTTAATCCACTCTAATTACGTTTGTAAAATGCCGGACCCCTTGGCGCCACTACAGGGTTTTAATTAGAGACTGCTGCTTTTCCCTCACCTTTCCATTTGCTCCGCAGACTAACTTCAGGTTTAAAAAGTTACAAAAAAGTAAATACAAAGCCCATAGCAGCATGTTGGCAAGTTTTTTGAGTCTGAAGCACAAAAAAGAAATCAAATTATAAAGCGATATTTTGAGAGTACGGAGCTCTGTGCAGAAATGTTTGTCCCGAGGCTTCAGTTTTTAGTATTTGACATTACCGAGGAGGACACATCTGATGCCCTCAAACCTTTTCCAGAACCATATTTAAACAAATAACTTAGATTGTGTGTTCTGTAATCTGTGAATTATCATCAGGAGTGTGATACCGGCTGCTTCAGTCTGTGTCTGCGTTCAGCTGCAGTGAAGCTGTTGATCGACTGAGATGTCTAAAAAGGTATAAAAATAACATCCAGAAACAGAAAGAGAAACAGAATGAGAGAACCGTATGATTCCACCGTGAGGTCTCACCAATGCATATCTCATCGTCGGTTTCGGCGTCCCCGATGCACTGGAACTTGAATTCATTCAGCGAATCTGCAAACTTTCTTTGCGCTGTAGACAGATCTGCAACAGAGACGAGGCGAGGTGTTAAACAGGACGGAATCTCGGGGGCGAGCAGCGCATGCAGATATAACTGAGGTGTGAAAACCACGGTTTCGTATCCGTGCACAGCCTGTAAGTGTCCGGTAAACAGATCACAGACTAAAACTCTGCTTTTGTCTCTTGAAGTTCCACTTTAATGTTTCTGATTTTCCGAGTTAGCTTGAAAAACAAAGCAAACAAAGAGAAGTTTGTTAGTTCCTAATGTAATACAGCGTGGGCCAAAGGTAGGCATACGCTAATAATTGTAGGAGTTTTAGTTTATTTCATTTTTTCATTTATTCATTATTTCTTTTTTATTTTACAAAGTACTGAGAACACTTTTTTCTTCAGGCGTAGTGAAGGAGAGCCGGATGAACACTGGATGAAGTGAAGGAGTTTTATGGACATTGACGCTAACAGGAATGTGTGTGTCACAGGGTCGGGTACCGGTTCCCGTTGATGGCAGACATTTTGAGCACCGAAGAGCCTAAACATGACCTGATCAATACTGTATGCAGTCCTTCTGGTCAGTTTGTTCATTTTTGTGTTGATGTACAATGTGAAAACTCAGAACTCGACAACATGTCGACCGATATGAAAAAAGCGACAGAATAGGAGACCAACACCAACTCCCGGTTCGCGCACTCTCAGCTCCGAAATGTGATGAAAGATCATGTGATGATGTCAGAATTTTGGCTGGGTGATGCCATGGAATATCCAGATCATGATTATTTTTTCACACTTAAATGATTACAAAGTGAGACTGGAAGCAGTTAACGTGATGATAAAAGTTCGCATTCATTCTTTAAGATTCTAAAAATTAAAGCATTTTACTCTCTTCTTTTTGTATTGTTTTAAAAATAATATCATAAAGATAAAATAGATGTAAAATAGAAATGCATGTCGAAATAAAGTAAGTAAATATATACAAAAATTAAATGTACAAAAAAACTTTATTATCAATGTGTTTAGTAATAAACAAATGGATTATTTTTGATCCTTTTTCAAATGTACGTCTGTTGCTGGCAGTTTGTTAGCAAATCTATAGATCGTGCATCATGAAGAAATGCCTTAGATAATCGTGGTATGATACGTTCTGTCATATCGCCCACCACTCGTGATGAATAAACCAAAAGGTCTCTAATTTCTCAGCACAGAGGGCTTCCGGCGAGATGGTTCTACAGAAGGACATTAAAGATGGCGGCCCAGCAGGACATGACACATCACTGCTCTGCGTGTCTGATGGAAGTTATACACGAACAGCGTCCTCTGAAAGCCGAGCGATCAGCATGGCGTATTCAGGAAGCACGTCATCATAGCGAGTGGGAATGTTCGACCTCTGACCCCGGCTCAAGACCAGCTCGAGGTCAACTCTTGACAGATCAATGAACACGGGGACATCCGGGTCTCTCACGAACGTCGGCTGCTGCAGAGGCAGAAAGTGACTGCTGACTTCCTGTAACTTCATCACTCATCGTTCGCCCACTCTGGTCACGCTTTTCCTCAAAATGATGATGATGAGGATGAGGATGATGATATTATGGACAGTGTTTGTTGTATCTTAATTTCAGTTTTCAAAATTTGCCAGTAATGATGTTTTAAAAATGACCTGTTTTTGTTCGTCCTGTCTGAAACAATAATACACGAGAAGAGCCGACTGTTTCAACACTGTTGAACTTTAAGATGTACGGCGTTGTTAAGCTCAGACTCCTGCCAAGACCAAATGCTGTATCTCTCAGCGTCAGCGAAAGAGAAAGAAGGAAAAACTATATCCTCTGTAAAATATAATGGGTTCTTCCTGAGCCCATGCTGCACCCTGACACCAAGTTTCATGAAAATCGAGCTGGTAGTTTTTGCATAATCCTGCTTACAGGCATACTAACCACACCAGAAACATAACCTCCTTGGCAGAGATAGCCGACCGTTCGTGTATTTTTTAAATTTCTCAAAAAATAGAGGGACAAAATTATTTCAGAACGCACACCGGAACACAAAAACAGCACAAAATGTTCCAGCAGAAGCTGTACGTGTTCATATCACCACACTTTCTGTCCTCGTAATGACCAACGCCACGACCTCACACCAACCTCCATGACCGACCAATGAGAAGAGATCTAACATGAGCTGAGAGCAACCAGATGCTGCGTTCATCATACACCCTGCACACACACACACACACACACACACCATCAGAGAAAAATCCAGTGTTCAAGCCCGGACTTGTCCGAGGTCCACCGTGATCGGAAACCCAAACTCAAGTCCCTAACCAACCAGTTCGTGGATCCACAATCACACAAATCTCACACCACAATTTCACACACGGCAGCGCTACGGCTCTTACCATGAACAGAAAGTTAAAAATTCTACACTTCCAAAACCATTTTAATTCATAAGACGTCACATGGGCGCTCCACACCGCCATGGCCGAGCCCATCTCCACCCGATCTCTGTCCAGGTTTCTGATCTGGTGTAGATGTTGAAGCTCAGATCGACTCACTCATACGAATTCACGTTTAAGCCACAGTGTCGCTTACAGCGGCGGCTTTCCAGGCAAACAACAGGTCCACCGTGAGCTCTGGGGCTGTGATGGATTTCAGCAAAAACAACTCCGTTGCCATGGACTAGGCAGTAAATATCCCTGGTGCAGGAAATACTAGTGGGAAATCTGCACACAGATACAAATGCGAGCAATGTCTTCAAAACGGCTTAGATGTGACACTAAAACTGGAAGTACATCGCTGACTTGGAGATTCTTCCCCATGTGGGGTTTCAGCTTTTCTGCTTTTAGAAACTCCTATTTAACCTCGTTTCATTCTACAGTATTAAATTCCCGAGAACGTTTCGCCTTAATAAACTCCTCTATCTGTGCATTGGTTCCCATGCAGGCGTCTGCTCTCTGATATAACCTAATCTTTCTTTTCAATGATTATTCACTTTAAAACAGAGCTACTACACACACACACACACACACACACACACACACACACACACACACACACACACACACACACACAGCTGCCTAAGGGATTAGAAGTGTTCAGTAGGTCGTGAAAAAAACAGATAACGATAAAATAAATCCCGTACGATGATTTATAACTCTCAGCACTTTCGACAGACGTCAGCCATGTTGCTTAGAATTGTCTTCTTTTAATGGATGGATTGTCATGAAAATCATGTGACTTAATGGCGCCGGAGTGACCTGTGACCTCTGGAGGTTAGGAGATAAAGGCCGAGAGGAGCTGAGGAATTTCTGAGCTAGATGCAGCGGTGTGTGTGTGTCCCGCAGCAGTGAAACACAACGCTGTTTAAAAGCCTTGAGCACTTCACGAGCTCGTTTTGTGTCTGACTCCACGGCAGGTCAAACGCCAACTTTCTAAAAGACTTTCCATGCCGCATGGTTCCGACATCGACGCTCGTCTTTAAGAAGAAATCTCTTACAGTCGCGTGAGCCAAAACACAACATGTGACTAATTTGCAGGGACTCAAACACACTTTTTAGAGCACAGACATTTTGGCATGTGTAAATTCTTTCCAATACAAAGGGCATAAATATGAATCGGCTCGGCAGTAAGCTGGACGACACAAAAGATCGTGGGGTTTTTTTAAGCCACAAGACACAGCGGGTCACGTAGTACAGCATGCTCTGCCAAAAAATAAGAGCAGTGAGCGTATTCTTCATTTACTCATCTTCAGGCATATCATTCAGTAACTACTATAAATGATTCACTACCCGCAGAGCCGCCAGGAGTGAATCTCAGGCTGCGATGAGGAAATCTGCTGAATAAAATCCCAGCATGCTCTGTCCAGGCAGACCGAGCCTTTAAAGGGTTAGGCGTTTCTGCTGGATTTCAGACGGCACTACTAACGGACATAACATGACTTTTTTATTTAATTTCACTTCATATGATTTAAGGTATGATCTACTATCAATCTCACCCTGTTCCCCAAAATACACTTATTAAAGTTCTGCTGAAAATGAATCAAATGAGATGTTAGTGACCAGTGATGTTTCTGGATCTGGATCTCTTTTTCTCCTCCTGCGCTGGCCTATCCTCCGTCACAGCTCACACCCTCATGGTGACAATCCTAACCTCTGAAAATGCATGATTCTGATTGGTCAGTCCTGTTTCACACCATAGCTGCTGGTCGGCGATAAAATTGGCGTTGGAGCTGTAAAAATGAGTCAATGTGAATGATTAAACTTTGGTCAGTGGGGAGGAAATCCTGGTCAAGAAAGGCACACGATGACGGACAGAAGAAAGACTGCTCTTCAGGTGAATGTCTTGTTTCTGAATGCAATGGCCTTCACAGTCACCAGAGTGATGGGTTAGAAAGTCCCACACCACCACCACCACCACCACCACCATCATCATCATCATCAAAATACAAACCAAGAGAATATCTTCTGAACGAATGATGTTCATCACACCAATACAGTTCTACAGAAACATAGAATCCATAGCAAGGAACATCCTGGAGCACTGAAGCTTTTCTGGCGAATCTTGATGGCCCATCACACTACAGGTTTGGCTTTAGGAACAGCAAGACGTCAGAGTCTATCAGAGCTTAACGATACTTTCATTAATGCCAATGAAGACTTTATTAGTATTTTACACACAAAATAAAACAGTAGGTGCAAAAATATATTTGGTCAAAAAAATATTCAGTATATTCCATCTGCTGGTGAAAAAACACCACCACCATGGAATATTTTCATCCTGGCTGCTGTTGTCGTGGCTTGACGTGATTCAGGATCGATATCAGTCCTGATCAGGCACAAGACGGTCATACGGCACCAAATACAAGTTGTTTCGCTGTCTCACACACATCTGTTCACTAATAAGTGCCTCAAAGGCCATAACAACACAGTCAATTCTTCCATAATGGCTTCTAGGCACCATCAGGGATCGTCCAGAGAATGTGAGAGAACTTCTTGGGAAGCCAACAACAAGACGCAGACTGCTTTTAAGCACGTGTTACGATATTAATATTCCAGGCTTTTTCTCAAATTCACAACCACAGTGAAGAGCACACTTTGTCTTGGCCCTTGAGATGATCAGAAGGCCGGAGGAAGGAGAGGAGAAAAGCGACAGAGCGCTAAAAATACACGCTTACTGTTGGCCGGGCTCGGGACAGTCCCGGAATTATTTCCATACCATTCTTCTCCTTTACTGTCCCCCGCTTCCTGATACACACACACACACCCACACACACACACACACACACACACGCTGACCGCTAAAATTTTGCAGCTAACAGACTAACAGAGTCACACACTAGTAACTTGATGATGATCACGATTTAATCCCACGCATTAGACTCTGCTCATTACTGGAGTCATTAGTTTCTTTGTCGTGTCCAAGTGGAAGCCTGCATAGGAACATCAGCACATAATGTTCTCTTGGACCCTCAGGATCAGATGGCCTGTGTGTGGCATTGTCTGGATTCGGGGTTCCGTCCACACGGAGACAGGATGAACACCGTCCTGTTCCTGAGCTCTCTAGATCCCGAGTGGCTCGACAGAAAATCATGCGTCTGCTCTCTCGGTCACAGGAACACCAGACAATGGTGAGCATCGGTGAGATCATTTATGTGGACCGGGGCAGCTATAAGTTTTAAAGCCTGTTGACTGACTTGAAGTTTCTCCGTGAGAATGAGGAAGGATCTTTATCCTGTTCCAGGCTCTGATGCAGCTCCATCCTGCATCTACAGATCTGGTGCAACATCCTCTTGCTAAGTACTTTCAGGATTGTGTAACAGGTGAAATAACCAACCTCAACATGCTCCTCATGATGTGTTTTGACAGACGGACTCTAAAACCCTGTACACTGTCAGTGCAGGAACATGAACATTGCTCAGAAAGTGCTTTGGCTGGGGCACAACTTAGTAGAATATTTGCAGAACAGATTCTTGGAACATGACTGAAGGCCTCACATAATTCACCATCAGCTGAGAGACAGACCGAGAGAGTGAGAGAGACAGACCGAGAGAGTGAGAGAGACAGACCGAGAGAGAGTGAGACAGACCGAGAGAGTGAGAGAGAGAGACCGAGAGAGAGTGAGACAGACCAAGAGAGAGAGAGAGACAGACCGAGAGAGAGTGAGAGACAGAGAGTGAGACAGAGAGTGAGACAGAGAGTGAGGTTAATGCATCTCCAGTGACAGACATGTAAAAACGAAACTTCTGCCAATCACAACCCACAGAAATCCAGGCGTGCACTCTCTCTCAGTAGGAGGCGCCTCTGAACACATTTCTGGTTTCAGCTTTTCGTCCTTCATTTGGTTTAAAAACAAACAGAAAACATCACCATGTGAAAGCAGACAAAAGCAGAACAGAACTCTTCAGTACTGATTTTACATCGATGTTAGAAACAGATCGTCGTGAAGCACGTGAGCTGCAGCCGAAGCAGAAGCAGGACAAGAGTGCGGAGCTATAACGAGAACGAGCGAGGAGCCAAAGCTCAGTCAGCAGCTTTACCATCCAAACACAACCACCGCTTCAACAACCACATCAACGCCCGAACAATCGGAAACAGCGCCGCCAGGCTCGACGGGACCACCCCGCTCATTAAAGGCACAGAACCGGCCATGAAAAACGTGTGCTCCAGATCGCTTCCTCATGCGCCTCAACGTAAGCTCTTCAGGGACAAACACGTCACTGTTTACGGTTCATAACGAGGCTACGTCAAATACCACAGCGCTTATGAACAGCGCTGCAAATGTTCCATCGCTCAATGAGGAACTTATTACAAGCCTCAGATATTTAGCAACGACAGAACCTATTCTGCAAAAGAAATAACGCCAAGCCCGGCAACCTGCTTCCCACACACCCTAACTTACACACTTACAGCTATTATTTAATAAAAAATACAAGGAAATCATAAACAGGCGGATTAACGATTGTGAATTCTTTCCTGTCAGAAACACAATTCCACAATGATGAGCTGAGAAGAAGTAATCTTGGTGTACCCGTGTTATCGCTCACACATGGAGAACACCGGCAGCTGATGCTTAAAGAAATACACAAAGGTGATACAAGATGACGTAAAATCTAACGCAGTAGGAATCTATCTAATTGTAAACTCATAGGTCTGGATTTGCACTAAAGATCATGACGACGATCGTGACGATGGCAGAAAGAGAAAATCAGGATCAGGAGTGTGTTTGAGTTCACTCAACGTTCCACAGTGTGACGTGGAAACCTACGACGTAGATAGAGGAGATCTGGCTCTGACGTTCCCTCTAGTGGATATGCCATCAATCCTCCAGATGTGCATGAAGTACGCAGACGTGCGCATGAAGTCAGACATTAACTATAAAGCAGCATGAACTTGTGAACCTGTGTCGCGCTTCTGCTTGTTACCCTGCCGGTATTTCTTCACCCTGTTAAAGCCCTGGTGCTTTTCATTGGAAGATTATGAGCTGACTAAACAGACATGACCATTTCAGCTCCCGCACAGGTGAACGGTGTGCATCAGGGGGTTTGTCCCAATATAATTGCCACAAGCACTACATGTGTTTAATTGTGTGTTATATGATATGGCCGTGTATTGAGGGGATGCGCTTGTGTTTGGGATTTGCGGCTTAAAGTCGCCAGGATGCTGTGAGGGGAAGATGGAAAATATCAGACGTCTGTAGTCATAACTTAATAAATAAATAAATAAATAAATAAATAAATAAGTAAGTAAGTAAGTTGGGCAATAGCCCTAAAATGCCTGGGGGTTTTTTTGTTTTTTTTAAAGGAAGTGTGTAATAGGAGGGCACACTTCCTGTGTGCGTGTTCAGCAACTCCAACTGGAGGAAACGCTTCAGAGCTACTGACTATATGACCCGATGGCGTGGCGAGCGGCCGGAGCAGGATATGAGCGTTCTGCTTTCTCCTGATTTTCCAACTCTCAGTGGGTGACACGGTGACGCTTGTTTGCGTCGTTCGTAACAGGTTTGTTTCCTGACGCTCCGCCGGCCGACCACCCTGTGCCCCAAGCAATAAAACCCTGACTGAAACTCAACCTGATTCTTTTGAACTCTTTTGAGTAACTACGCACTTATGATGTTTGCTAAGTGGAACACACACTGATCAGTTTTATTCCACATTAAAAATAAAACATTAAAACTTCCTTTGTTTACTGGGAGAGAAAGCGAGATCGTGCTGCGAGTCCATTCTTATAATTCTGCTCTTTTGGTGTTTCTGTGAGTGATAACTAACTTATACTCTGATGTACATCGCTGGAGATTCAGTGTAATGCTGTGCAAAGACGATTAAACCGCTATACAGCGGACTCTCGACTCACGACCTGAATCCGTCCCGAGACTCTGTTTGTGACCCGATTTGTTCATGACCCGAATCAGTGTTTCCCATTGAAATGAATGTAAATCCAATGAATGTGTTTCAGCCTCAAAA
>JAQMCW010139675.1:0-14577 GCA_030068335.1 Chrysichthys cranchii | reverse complement strand
GGAATCAGGTGAGGCTCCTTCTTGGTTGGAACGAAAACCTGCACCCACACCGGCCCTTTCCAGATAAGATTGGGCATGCCTGGTCTAAGCTTTAATCTAAAGGCCTCTCTCGCATTGGCTAATGTTGATGTTTATGAGCCCACCATCAGGAGAGCACTGAACAACAATGCTGTGCATGGCAGGGTTGCAAGGAAAAAGCCACTGCTCTCCAAAAAACATTGCTGCCCTTCATTTACTGAAGTTTGCTAAAGATCACACTGACAAGCCAGAAGGTTATTGGAAAAATGTTTTGTGCCTGGATGAGACCAAAATAGAACTTTTTTAGTTTATTTTTGTTTGGGGAAAGGAGAACTGCATTTTGACAGGAACCTTGTCAAATGTGTGAAACATAGAGGTGGTAGTATCATTGTTTGGGCATGTTTTGATGCTTCTGGGCTTATATGGCTTGCCATCATTGATGGAACCATGAACTCTGAATTATACCAGAGGATTAGAAATGAAAACATCAGTACATCTGTCCGTGAACTCAATCTGAAGAGAAAGTGGGTCATGCTGCGAGACAACAACCCTAAGCACACAAGATGTTCAACCAAAAAATAATCAAATTGATGCTGTGGAATGGCCAAGTCAAATCAATTAAGTCCTGACCTTAATCCAATAAAAATCTTGTGCAAGCAGTTCATATGAGGAAACCCACCAACATGAGTTGCAAGGAATGGACTAAAATTCCTTCATGCTGATGTGCAGGACTGATTGACAGTTTCTGGAAATATTATTTGCAGTTATTGCAGTCACAACAGATGTGAACGTAAATACTTTTGCCATTCACAGATATCTAATATTGGGTCATTATTCTCAATAAATAAATGACCAAGTGTAATATTTTGTCTCATTTGTTTAATAGGATTCTCTTTATGTACTTGTAGGACTTGTTTGAAAATCTGATGGTGTTTTAGGTCATATATTTGTAGACGTATAGACAATTTTAAAGGGTTCACAAGCATTCACTGTATATTAAGTTAACCACAGGCATTTTAAAATATTATGAAATCAAATAGCTACTTACAGTATGTCATTACATTGTTAGTTGACTTCCAGGAGAAGCCATCAAAAGGATCTTCACAAAAAAAATAAATTAACTGTTAGGAAATAAATGATAAGAAGCTAAAATCCAAATCTATTTTATTTGCCAAGTATGCATGGACACACAAGGAATTTGACTCTTGCTTTCCAGCAGCTCTCTGTCACACAAACAACACATATAACCGCAGAATTGCACAACTAAGCTGGAGGAAAAGGCCTCAAAAAAGGTTTTCATTTTAGTAACATCACAATGGAGTCATAGATGACTAAAGTAACAAGGCTTTAATAAATGCACACTGAAACATAGTGGAAGGTGTGTAATAGCTTGGGGGTCTATTAATGACATTGAACATGGCTTGGATTTTATTTTTTTGTGAAAATGGATAAATTCCCAAAACCGACTGCCTCTATATGGATTAGGAATTATTAGGAAATAGTTATATTTCAAATCCAGTGTGCTGGTGTTGAGCAAAAGTTGGCCTTGTTAATAGTCAGATGTGAAATATCTTGTATCTGTGTCTCTACTATAGGTCCATTTGTCATGAACTCAGAGGAGGAGATAGAGCAGACCATTGCCGACTACAGGACCTGCACTAATGGATTTGAGAGAGCCAAACACTGGCAATCAAAAATACATGGACCAAAGTAAATGTTTGTCTGAAGAAATGTGTTAATTATTTTTTTTTTACCTGATGTTGGAAAGGCACTTTTATGATCTTAGATATAATTTATAGAAAGGCACTTTTATTAGCTCAGATATAATATATAAGCTGCATTTATTTTCTTTGGTAATTTGGTCTTTTTACACTGAAGGTGGATCATTGTGTAAAAGTTGTGAGATCATAGATAATGTATTCTGTTGAAGTGCTTAGAATGAAGCTTTTCTGCACAGGGAGCATGGACACAGATAGCTGCACTACCGAACCATTAAAGAGTACTCAAACCACTTCCGGTTGTTGTCTCATTTCAAACTCCTTTTCAGGGCTGCCTTTGAACGATGTTACAAACAAAACTCACATGCATATACCCCATGTGAAGAAGTTAATCAGAATTGTCCTGCCTCTTATTACGTAGCATTACTGTGCTCAGTTAGGATGGGATACAGACTCCAGCCTCTTTTCTCTCTTCTCTTCCACCCCTTCACCCCATCCCCTCCCTCTCTCTGAACACCCTGCATGGTGGTCTGGTTCACATTTAAAACCACATGTTGCTCTGTGTGTGTGTGTGTGTGTGTGCGCGCATGAGGAGCTTTGCGCAACAGCAGCTTGAATGGGACGGGACGGATATGCCAGTCTGCCTGTCTGCCACCAGCGTGCATGTGGCTGTGGACTGGAAGATCTGCGCTCCATACTGGATTTTTCTGTCCCTTGCGCACACACGAACATTTGTTCAGTGTGCAACTGTGATATCCGTAGAAGGCTGGGGGTGCCATCTGCGAACACCCATGCCATAACCATGTTGCATTCCTGTTCAATCATTGAAGCAAAAGAGGAAAAGATGGGATTTCTCCTCTGACAGGGGAAGACTGAAGCACTCCCAGATGTGTGTGACTTTTTTTTTTTTTTTACTTCAGCTTTTTTAAGGGAGGAAACTCCATTTGGCTCTTGAGGTGTCTGCTCTTTCTGTGAAAACTCTTCTCTTCTTCAGTGGAAACATCTGACTTGCCTGTTTATATGTGTAAAACAGAGTAAGAGTGACCTTGTGTGTGTGTGTGTCTGTGTGTGGTCTTGCTGAACTCCTTAAGTAACATTCCATGTTTGCTTAGGACTAGCTCTTCATTCCGTGTTCGCATAAGTCTAACTCTTCATAGTAAGCCATCGGGAGATTGGACCCCAGAGATCAGGAGACGTACAACATGCGGACTCTGCTTTCCATTTGGCTTCAAGTGCTGCTGCTTGCATGTGTCAGACTACTGCTGCTAGCGACGGATGTCCTGGCCTCAATCAGAGTGAGTAATGTCTATAATTCTTACTCTTGTCTCTATGTATTACCATAGCACCTTAATTTATTTGCATGTACACTAATACTGGCCCATAACCTGACCAGTTTGTATAGTTATTGAGTCTTTTAGCTTGTTAGAAATGCCTTTCTTAATTAGTAATAATCCTCATAGATTTATATTTAATATATTCATGATTGGATATGTATATGTTTTGAGGTCAAAATGAATATTGGTGTATACATAAACATTGCCAGTGCATAATAGTGGGAGAAATAATGCATACTAATGATTTATTTAGCTTATTTACACCGATTAGATCGCATACAACTTCTGACTATTAACTATGTTAATATGAAAGCTCACGATTTCTAATAAATATCTTATAAGCTAACATGACCATTATTAAAATATACTTGAGTAACATTCTTATGACCCCATCATAGAAGCTAAGTTCCAGTGGATTTGGTTGTGGGTTGTGAGAAGCTCTCTCGGTCTTTAATGAATTTGGAGCAATGTGAGCGATTCACCTCAGTCAAAAAAAGCTTTAGGTTAGGGGTGGTATTTTGGACAGCCAGATGAAATCTAAACACGCCTTCCTCACTTGGGATTCATACAGATTTTTCACATTACTCCTCCAAATGTGCAGCAGATTAGGATTTCCGTGATCAAAATTAATCCACTCTGATTATGTTGCCCCTAACCAAGGTGCATTCATGGTAAATATAAAAAAAAATCTGTCACAAATTGAGCACTGAAAAGCAGATTTATGATAGGTTTGTAAGATAAACAAAAACATGTATCACACCTGATACATAAAAGGTATAAATTTACAGACTTACAAGTTGTGGCACATTTAAAAGGGCAAGTGGGGCTCATGAGCTATATCAGTTGTTCAGCATATGCTGATCTTCATAATGACTTTTTTCACAATTCTTGAAAGAGCTCAAATGTTAAAAAAAAGAATGTTGTGATTTTATAGATGTTGCACTGATTTTCTCACCCTTCTAATGTTTCTAAGTTGCCCACAAAAGAATTTGTGTCTGCCTTTTCCAGGGGCTGAATTTTTGGGGCTAAATAACATTACTTCCCCTGTAGGCACATCCATTGCCAAACTCTGCTGTAGCAAACATAGCAAACACATCAATATATGTCTGAAATCTCTCAAAATGAGCTTATAGACTGTGTGTTGTTTGTTGTCGACACTAAACTGCTTGTTATAGGGTTACTCTTGACTAAAATTTCTTTGAGGCTATGTCATGATTTATGTAACCCTAACCCTCATTAAAATCTATGGTCATGAACTGCTGCTCCAAACTATGAACATACCATATTTGGAAAAAGTTTTTATATTTACAAAATGTGAGTTGTCTTGTCAAATGAATGTGTTTATAAGAGAAATTATTGACCAGTAGTTCAGTAGTAACATTTTGCCCAAACTCAATGCTTTTAATAATAATAGTAATAATAATAATATGCTACTTTTATATAGCACCTTTCACTATCCCAAGGATGCTTCAGATGGGAAGAATAAAAGGAATTGAAGAAGACTAAGCAGTATAGGAGGAAGACAAAAATTCATAGAAAAGAAAAGTCATGAAAGTATGAGAAAGAAGCGCAATCATGAAGGAACTGAGGAAGAGAATTCCCAAGTCTGGGGGCCATAGCACTGATGGACCTGCCTCCCAAGGTGGAAAATTTGGTGCTTGGGAGAGCAAGTAGATTATTTTTTAGAAGACCTGGGAGAATGAGAGGAGTGAGAGATCAAATGCTCACTGAGATATAAAGGGGCAAGGTTATGCAGGGCTTTGAAGGTGAGAAGAAAGATTTTGAACTTGATATGGGACTGAACTGATAACCAATGTAGCTGAAGGAAGATAGTCGTGATGTGAGCTGAGAGCTTGGTATACTAGGAAGTATTCTGGCTGCAGAGTTCTGAACATACTGTAGTTTTTGTAAAGACTTTTCAGGGACACCAATGGGAATCGGTGGGAATTGCAGTAATTAATACACAACATAGTGTAATCATGTTCCAGAGTTTGTACATCATTACTAATCAGAAATTGGCAAAGACATGCAGTCTTATGGAGGTGGAAGAATGCAAAATTAAGGGACCGGTCAAAGAGCATGACAAGATGTCTGATAAGAGGGGCTGAATTTACAAGCATGCCATCAATAATAGAATAGTTGGACAGTTTACATAGTAAGGATATGGGGCTGACCAGTAAAACTTCAGTTTTATCAGTGTGTAACGTGAGAAAGTGATCCTGGGTCCAAAAACATTAAATCTGAGATTCATGCTGTTAGTTTATTAGGAGGGGAGTCTGTGGTTGAGTTTGTACAGGGATATGACTGAATTTCATCTGCATTGCAGTGAGAACTCCATGGCTGCAAATTATATAATGGAGAAGGATGTAGATTAAAAAGAGAAGAGGCCCAAGAACCGATCCCTGAGGGTCACCACAGGTAACAGGAGAGGTGGAGGACTTGTGCTGATCGAATGTACTTGTTCTTTGTTTGCAAGATATGTCCTGAACTGTTGAAGGGCTATGTCTGGGATACCAATAGAGGAAAGACAAGAAATGAGTAGATCATGATTAACAGTGGTGAATGCTGCACTTGGGTCGATGAGGAGGAGGATATTCAGAGAACCACTATCAGCAGAGCGGAGGAGATCATTAGCCACAAGCAGAATAGCTGTTTCAGTGCTGTGCTGTGTACAAAAGCCTGATTGAAAAACGCTCACAGAGAGTGGTACTGTTTAGGAAGGTATGATGTTGTGTAGATACCTCTTTGTCCATCACTGGAACAGGAAGATGAGAGATGGTTCTATAATTAAAGAGACATGTTGGATCCAACTCAGGTTTCTTAAGGATAGGGCTAACAACAGGGGTTTGGAGGGCAATAGGGACAGCCAGATGAGAGAAATGTATTTATCACTATGGCAATTAGAATATTGCCAATAGATGAACATGCCTTAAGTAAAAGTGTGGGGGCAGGGTCAAGTTGACAGGGGAAAGAATTAGACTTAATGATGATGAGTTCAGAGAGAGCAAACGAATGAACAGGTAAGAATGCTAATAGGGCAGAATGATTTGAGAAGTACAAGTACAAAAAAGTGGTAAATTTGGTTAATTTTGTTTTCAAAAGAATGTAAGAAAGCCTGACACTGCTCAGCTGTAGGAGTTTGATAACATTTCTGAATAGTGTTCTTGGCTTAGACATAGCACCATTTATGATTTAGAAGTAGTTGGAGTGAGCATCATTGAGGACATCCCTTTACTTGTGAAAATGTTAAGTGTAACATAAAGCATGGACAGTAAGGCCAGTTTTCTTATAAAAGTGCTGAAGATGCCTGCTAGTGGGTTTCATTACTCTGAGCTCAGGGGTGAGCAAAGGGCAAGAGCAGGTGGCTGGGACAAGCCTATTTTTTATTTATTTTTTTATTTTTTATAGAGGGTAGTAAACTGGGTAAACCAGAGACAGTATCATTATAAAGGGAAACCATGCTATAAGAGGAGAATAGTGCATGTAAGTCTGACCGCGATGAGGACTGAAGAGAAGTAGTAAACAGATTGGAATTGACAGACCTAATATCACAATAAGCAGCGGAATTTTTTTTCCAAAGGAGGAGTAGTGATGTGAAATCTGCATTCTATAAACTTATGATACCAGAAACTGAGCCAGCGGCAGAGATATCATTCAAACCAGTAGAATAGAGCAAATCAGTCATAAGACCATGAATGTGACGTGGTATGTCAACATGCGTCAAGTTCTAATACTGATATGAGCTCAGATGTATAGGACCAGTCAGGGTCAACATGGATGTTAAAGTCACCAAGCACAATTATGGCAGGGGAGAAAGATGAGATAAATGTAAGACGGAAAAAAAATTGCAGCAGTATTAGGAGGACAATAAACTAGCAAAACAGAAAAGGAGGGGAGGAAGCAACCTTCATAGCAATATGTTCCAAGGATGCAAATCAAACAGTGAAAATTCTTTGGCTTTTAAACCAAAATAATTAACTACAGCCAAGCTGCCCCATCTTCCTTTCAATAGTTTGAGCTGGGTTTCCAAAGTAAAATTTAATAATGCGTATACCTTGGGCATAATTGAAACCTTATTTCAGGCCTTGTTTAATATTAGTATATTTCTGTAGGCATCTGCAAGGAGGATGCGTCCCATAACATGAGTTTGGAGTCACCAACACCATAGCATGCCTAAGCAGAGTTGCTGGCACCACCACAGAGGACTGGGTCTTCTTAAACTGATTGGAATATCAGAGCTAACCATCTCTCAGCAGGTGGCAACAAAATGTTATGCATATCAACATCATAACCAAACTTTAACCACTTGGCGGCCTGAAATGGGTTGTGTTTAGGCTGCTTGTAAAACATTTGAAACACATTCATCTTCTAATTTAGAAAAATTTAACTGCATTTGTGCATTATTTCTGTTTTGATTTTCCCTAGTGGCTTTAAGTGGCTTTAAGTTGTCCATATCTACAAATATACATGTCCATTACATGATTAAGGGGAGGAGTTTGTGGGTTGCATCAGAGATACAGACTTAGGACTTTTTTTATAACCAGGTTGTAAATCTTTCTAGTTGTATTTCCCTTTGTTTAATCTTGACAATGCCCTGGTGCACAAAGTGAAACCAAGAAATCTTAAAAGCCAAAAATAAATAAACAAACAAACAAAAAAAACATTGAAAGGAAGGGTCTTTAGTCTTTATATGAAACATCGCCAGAGACTAGGCCAGGGACTGGGTACTTCTTTCGTACTTCTCTGAGTATGTCTTTATTCTTCATTTGAACAAAGCCAGGGGATTTTTGTTCCACCACATAGGTACCTGGACAGAGAATAGTCTTGATGCATGCCTTCCTTGTACCCTGAGAGATGTCGGGTCTTAGATGAGGCATGATAGATGCTCTGCAGGACCATGGAATGGCATCATGAAAGTGTGGTATGTGATAAGTGCATTAAGGTAGTTAGTTGATGGTCCATTTTTAGCTTTATAGGCAAGCATCAGAATTTTAAATGTAAAACAAGCTACAGGAAGCCAGTGAAGGGACCATAGTAATTGGGCAGAGTAGGAAATCTTGGGGAGGGAAAACTAATTGGGTAGCTGCATTCTGGATTAGTTGCAGATGTTGGATGGGGCATAGAGACAGATCCGACAGGAACGAGTTTCCTCAGTCCAGTCTCAAAATGACAAGGGAGTGGACTGAATAAGCGCCTGAGTGACCTGAAATGGTTGATTTCTCCTGATGCGGTCAAGGAGAAACTTTCATGATTGAATCTTTTAAGTGATGTAAGATGAGAAGGAATGCTGGTTGTCCAGTATTACCCTAAGGTTGTGTGTAGAGACAGATTGTAAAATCTGAAAGTTGCCCAGGAAGCTCACAAGATTTTAACATGGAGATGCATCTCCAGGAAGGAATAGTAGCACAGTCTTGCTGAGATTTAGTTTCAGCTGATTGCTGTTTTCCATATGATGTCTGCCAGGCATGCTGTGATCCCATGCTGAGTCATGAAGCATGACTGTCTTAAAGACAAAAGGAGAGGATGAGTTGAGTGTCATCAGCATAACAATGGTATGCAAGCCCATGTGAAGATACGACCTCACGAAAAGGGCAGGAATAGAGAGAAAACATAAGATCACTGAGTACTTTGCCTTGTGGGACACCAGTGGTAAGTCACAATGAAGCAGATGTGGATCAACTGCCTGATCCATGATGTCCCAGCTTCTAAAACCTTAAAATTTAATCACTCCTGCTGAGGATGGCCCTGTATGGATAGCTTAAAGATCACCATTGCATTATGATGGCTGGTACCACATGACCATCCCAAACATGGCTGTAGATGTTCTTCCTTGGATAGCCTAAAGACTACAGTTGCTAAGAACAATTTACACTCAAGTCTCACTCATTGAACAGTTGACAACTTCAGTTTGATACGGTACACTTAAGGTTAAAAGTCATACTCAAGTCCCTTTTACCACACTTGGCACTAATTGATTCTATAAAATACAGACTATGCATTGTCACCCAGAAAAGGATGGGTTCCCTTTCAAGTCTGTTTCCTTTCCAATTTTCTGCAGTGTCACCTGATATGACCATCCCTCCGGATAAGAAGCATACCATTGCCATGCTGTGTTATGAATTCCAAGACTTATCAGGATGGCAGGAGAGTCTTGTGATTGCCTGTGTTGAAGGCTACTGAAAGGTTGTGGAGGAGGAGGGCTGATGACCGCTTGACTGATCTAGTAGCACAATGCTTTTCAGTATGTGCCACAAGGGCAGTTTCTGCAGAGTTTGCCACTTTGAAGGCAGACTGTTTAGGAGATGTTAAGTAAGAAAGACATGTTGATGTCATAGGTATCCATAATTGCTTTCTTCAGTATGGCAATAACTCTTGCTCTCTTGAATGTATTGGGTTTGGTTTCAAAGTGGAATTACTGGACAGGATAATCTGCAGGATCTCTCCTGTTGAAAGAGGAGAAAAACAAAAAGAGAAGGGGAAGCCTGAACATGTAGTGTAGGAATAGAGGTAGGATTGGGCTGTCAACTTCTTGTCAAAGAAGGTGGCAGTTTTTAGCTGTCAAAGAGGAGGGTGAAGGAGAAGGCAGATGGTTAAGTGAAGAAGACATGTTGTGGAGCTTGTATAGATCTTGCACTGAGGCTTCCAGTTCACATTGAATGAGAAGAACAGGTGAGAGACAGCAGTATGAGAGCTCACCATCAATATGTCATTTCCTCCACTTTTTCTCAGCTGCACTTAACTCTGTCTGATTGCTGCATAACACATTCAACAGCCAAAGAACAGGGCAAGAATACTACCTAGGTTTGGAAGATAGAGGGCAGAGGAAGTCTATGGATGAAGATGGTGACTAGAGGAACATGTTGGTTGTTGGTCTCATTGTGTCTGTTTTATGTACAACTACAAATGCCATGATAATATCATATACTTTCTTTAGGGTGCCTCATACAGGCTCTCAGGATGTCTGTGAACATATTATCCCTGTCTATAGTCTCAGTGGGGCAGGTTCAGGTTCAAAGGAGTGGTCATCACAAGGTAGACAGAGCTAGTGCTGTATCTAAGATCATTAGTTGAATACCTGATAAATCATTGAACAAGGCCATTATTCTCATCATACTCAGTATTAGTAATGACAAAGTTAAGCTCACATAATAAAGGCCACTCAGACCTATTATGCAGGAAAAGTATCCTGTAGTGCCCCATTTTATATGACTCTTTGAATTTGAAGTTGTTGTTTTTGTTGTTATTATTATTGTTATTGTTATTATTATTACAGTAATCCCTCATTTATTGCGGGAGATAGGTTCCAAGGCCGGCCGCAATAACTGAATTTCCGCGAAGTAGGGACATCATATATATTTGATTATTTAACGTGTATTTGGACGTTTTTAAACCCTCCCTGTAATGTTTACAGCCCACCCTTTACTCTATTAATAACAGGGACAACTGTTAAGCAATATGAAATCGATAGATAAGTTTGAGTCACTTAGTCACCGAACTTGTTTTGTTGTTCTTAGACTAGGAAATACTACTACTGTACTATATTTAAAAACCTGCGAAGTCGTGAATCCGCAAAAAGTGAACCGCGAAGTAGCGAGGGATTACTGTATTATTATTATTTGCTGTGCAAAGATTTTCCATTCATAGTTGTCCTCACTGTTCATTTGAAAATCCTGCAAAATGGTTGTCACTCTCTGTAGACTTTACCCAAGATTGTGGCTGTGATTCTGTGGAATCTTATATTTATGTAGAAGAATCCACAGGACACACTTTGTATATTCCAACAGCTGCCCTGCAAAAGAAAGTACAAATCCAAGACTAATGAAAAATTCATTTTGTTTAGCTCTGAGAAACTGGATTGTTCAGGAAAATGTTTAATTAATAAATGGTTAATTATAGTGGATAATTGGGTCTTAATGTAAAGCTGTAAAACGTACATCTGTGTACTGAATCCTCTATAAAAGGAAATGTCCCTTCTGACAGCTGTCAAGTGCAAACTAAGTAAATTTCTGGGGCTTAAAATCTAGTTCAGTTTAATTTAGGTAAACCTACCACCAAGCAGGTTAGCTTCACAGTGAAAGTTGCCACAGCAACTGACCTAGATAAACTCTGAACTTGTTTCTGTAATGGAAAACTTTGGATTTGTCCACATTCTGTGTTAGCAGATCACTGAACATGCAGTGTATTCTGGATAAGTGCTACTGCCTGAAGTCTATAATGATGTTAACGACTTTCCTTCATCTTCTATGATCATTAACATAGTTCTTTTGACCTAAGGAAGTACTGAAAAGAAGACTGTAGTTGCAGGCAAGGATTTCAACAAAAGGAAACGTATATAGGTGTGTTAAAAACTAGTGGTAACTGAGGAATTACGGTGCATCTATAAAGAATTCACAGCACTCCACTTTTTCCACAATATCCTATGTTACAGCCTTACTCCCGAATAGATTTAATTAGTCTTTTACCTGAAAATTCTACACACAATACCCCATAATGACAGTGAAATAAGTATTTGAAACTTTTGCAAAATTATTAAAAAACAAAAATAAAACATTTACATAAGTATTCACAGCGTTTGCCATGACCCTTAAAAGTGAGCTCAGGTGCATCCTTTTTCCACTGATCGTCCTTCATAGGTTTCTACAACTTGATTGCAGTCCACCTGTGGTTAATTCAGTTGATTGGTCATGATTTGGCAACGCACACACCTTTCTATAAAAGGTCCCATAGTTGACCGTGCATGTCAGAGCACAAACCAAGACATGAAGTCTAAGGAATCGTCTGTAGACCTCTGAGACAGGATTGTATCAAGGCACAGATCTGCGGAAGGCTACAGAAAAATTGCTGCATCATTGAAGATCCCAATGAGCACAGTAGCTTCCATCATCCATAAATGGAAGAAGTTTGGAACTGCCAGGACTCTTCCTCGAGCTGGCTGGCCGTCCACTCTGAGCAATCAGGGTAGAAGGGCCTTGGTCAGGGAGGTGACCAAGAACCCGATTGTCACTCTGTCAGAGCTCCAGGATTGCTCTGTGGAGAGAGAAGAACCTTTCAGAAGGACAACCATTTCTGCAGCACTCCACCAATCAGGCCTGTATGGCAGAGTGGCCAGACAGAAGCCACTCCTCAGTAAAAGGCACATGAGATCCCACCTGGAGTTTGCTGAAAGGCACCTGAAAGACTCTTGGATATAAATGAAATAAATAAAATTCTCTGGCCTGATGAAACAAAGATTGAACCCTTTGGTCTGAATGCCAAGCATTATGTCTGGAAGAAACCAGGCACTGGTCATCACCTGGCTAATATCATCCCTACAGTGAACCATGTTGGTAGCAGCATCATGCTGTGGGGATGTTTTTCAGCAGCAGGAACTGGGAGACTAGTCAGGGTCAAGAGAAAGATAAATTCAAGAATGTGCAGAGACATCCTTGATGATAACCTGCTTCAGAGCACTCTGGACCTCAGACTGGGGTGAAGGTTAAACTTCCAATAAGGCAATGATCCTAAGCATACAGCCAAAATAAAAAAGCAGTGGCTTCAGGACAACTCTGTGAATGTCCTTGAGTGACCCAGCCAGAGCCCAGATTTGAACCCGATTGAACATCTCTGGAGAGATCTGAAAATGGCTGTGCACCGACGTTCCCCATCCAACCTGATGGAGCTTGAGAGGTTCTGTAAAGAAGAATGGGGGGGAAACTTCCCAAAAATAGGTGTGCCAAGCTTGTAGCATCATACACGAAAAGACTAGAGGCTGTAATTGCTGCCAAAGGTGCTTCAACAAAGTATTGAGAAAATGCTATGAATGCTTATATAAATGTTTAGTTTTTGTTTTTAATTTTGACTAAAATTTGCAAAAGTTTCAAACATACTTGTTTCACTTTGTCATTATGGGGTATTGTGTATAGAATTTGTAGGTAAAAGATGAATTTAATCTATTTTGGAATAAGGCTGTAACATAGGATATTGTGGAAAAATTCTGTGGAGCAGTCTGGAGTGCTGTGAATACTTTCTGGATACACTGTACGTATGACTTAATTGTGGATTGTCATACTAGATACCTAAATAGCTGTTGACTGTCATGTTTACAGGGTTTAGACAGACAGGCTGGAAACAGGCATAAAATCCAAATAGGATTTTTTGAAACAAAGGCAGAGGTACAAATCCGACAGTCTAGCTCAATATCGAAACAACAGGCACAGTTCAAATGGGGACCACACAGGAATATCAAGGGCTAGGCAAAACACACAAAGAGGAAAACTGGCAGAGGTCAAAGCACAGGCAATGAAAACAACATGGATAAGTAAACATGGCTTGGCAATAGGCAACACAGAGTCAAACTAATGCTTCGCAACTCGTGCATGCTGACTTGCTGAAAGAACTTTACTACTGGCTCAGGCAGGAACCATGGGCTGTGACATTGGCTGGAAACCAGGTGGGGGAAACAGTACAGGCATGAAAATGGGCACAGGAACAGGGATAAACGCCGGAATTGGTATAGGAAATAAAATGTGTGGCCCTATATGACTTGGAACAGGCTGCATGACTGGAACAGTGATTGGGAAGGGCTGGGACTGGAATGGGTGCCATGACAGGAACAGGAACCAGATCAGGAACTGGTATGAGCTCAGTGACGGACTGGATCAGGAACTGCCTCAAGCTCTGTGACAGGAACAGGTACTGGATCCGGAGTGAGCTCTGTGACCAGAACTATCTTTGGAGTGGTCTCCTGGACAGGAACTGGAGCCGGGGCTGGGGTGAATACCATAATAGGACCTGGAACAGGAGCCGGCTGTGCAACTGGATCTGGAGCCGGCCATGTGACGGGATCTGGATCAGGAGCCAGCCATGCGATTGGATCAGGAGCAGGAACATGCTCTTGCTCTGTGAGTGTGACCGGAGCAGGCTTTGGTTTAGTGACTGCAATCAGAATAGGAGCAGACTCTGGCTGTATGACTACTGCTAGAACAGGCATTGGCTCTGTGATGGTGACTGGAACAGGAACAGTATCTGTGACTAGCACTGGAACAGGCTCTTGCTCACTGACTGTAACTTGAATATGTGTAGGCTCTGGTTCTATGACTGTGAATGGAACAGGAACAGACTCTGATTCCATGACAGCTTCTGGAACAGGCTTTGGATCTGTGACTGTTACTGGAGCAGAAGCACGCTCTGTCCCTGTGACTGTGATTGGATCAGGAGCATGCTCTGATGTGACTGTTATTAGAAAATGATCAAGCTCTGATTCTGAGGCTATGGTTGGAACAGGAACAGACTTTGACAGAGTGACTGGAGTATCATAAACGTGCTCAGTATCAGATGAAACAGACTTAGCAATGCCTCAGAAACTGTGGAGATTGGTGCTGGACATGGTTGTAAGGAATATGTCTTGATAAAATATATAATGCTGGTTGGAAGGTTCAAATCACTGGTGATTCCGGTTAGAACTCCAAGAACGAGTCAGTAATACTCTGGTGGTCGTCTAATGTAGCACTCTCAACGAACGACACACA
>JAQMCW010139601.1:0-25412 GCA_030068335.1 Chrysichthys cranchii | reverse complement strand
ACACACACACACACACACACACACACACACACACACACACACACACACACACACACACACACACACACTGTATTGAAAGATACACTTCCAGGGTTGGCACACTTTTCAGGAAATTATCCAGGAATGTACCAGGACAGACTAGAATGACTCACATCCACCAACATCCATAATATTTCACTTAGCAACCTCTAATGATCCCTAGCTAGCTAAAACAAACACACACACACATCTTGCTAAAAAGGGTGATGAGGATAAAATCACATCAGCTGCTTCCAGTAATTAAATGTATTTTTAAACTTTTATTTGGTGAGTGAACTGAAAATATGAACTGAAAATCATAAATGTAACAGCTGAGTCTGGGAGGGAAAAAAAAAAAAAAGATGAAGAACCATAATACTGGTTAATATGGCTTCCACATCTCCCACCTAACCATCTAACAAAGTAAAATATGTCGGTTTTTAATTAGCTGTTAAATTTGAGATGCAATTATAGAGATTAGTCTGATCAGAAACCTGCCTGTGCTTGCCTGCAGACTTGGGTGTAAAATAAATTATGAAATTGAGACAGAACCGGTGCACCGGCAGCGTTGTGGGACGGTGTGGATCGAGCGTATCGGGCGTGTCTCACCTGTTTGCCCGTACGCGAAGATGCAGGCATTGTAACCCTGGAAGGCATTGTGCAACAGACTCTCCCCAAGGCACTGAAACACTATGTCTTGCCCTGCAAAAAAAAAAAAAAATCAGTTACATCAGTTAGAAGTACACCATTAGCTTGCAGGGCTCCGTACGTCCACAACAGGGAGCTGCTATAGTTGCTGTGCTGTACCACTCAGGAGGAGTGCAAAGAAACCTGTTGATAAAACCTGAAGAAGAAGAATCCATCATGTGCCATCTTGGCAAATTTTCTACATAGCTCTTCTACAGACGGCTTGTCTAATGTTCCTCATTTCCACACAGCTGCCATTTGCATGCTTGCGGCTCAAAACGTCTCCTGCAGGAAAGCGCTGAGCACGTCTTTCATGTTATTTGCAAAACGTTAGCCCTATTAATAACAGTAAGCATATAAAAACTTTCTAGCTCACGCGGCGTTTCCATTGTGTCGGTGTAAAAGTGCCATTTTTGTCCGTCTTTGAGTTTAACACAAACTACTCCTGCTGCAGAACGGAAAACCCATCGGACCTGATCCAGCTCCTCCTTCGTGGGCGGAGTCAGGTGCGAGCGTTCTGGGCGTTTTAGGCTGGATAAGTGCTGTGAATGTGCCGTTTCATGTTGTACATCTTTATGTTAGGCTTGTAGGAGGAGTTGGAGCAGATCCGGCTCCACCCCCTGGACTTTCCGTTCTGTAGCGAGGCCCTTGTTTACAGAAAGTGACTGGAAGTGAAAATGTCGCATCTTTTATCCTTGATGTTAACCTTACTCCGTTTGGTCTTGTGTTACAGTGTGTTAATCTACCGTATATGTTCCATGTTATTTTATTAGTTTAAAAGGCTTATTCAGACAAGATTGTCTGAAAACATAAACGCAGCCTTTCGATATGAAGGGGGCGGGGTTTCTAGGTGCTTAATATCAGAGTTCAAAAACTGTCATTTTTTGGACTGAAGTGCATATATTTTTTCCGATTTAAAAAAAAAAAAAAAATCCTAGTGCACTCCATATCTTAAAATGCGGAGCTCTGAACCAAAACAGGAAAAGGTTTGGAAGATCTGTCAGAAGAGACGTCCTAACGATACCTGCGTATTTCTCCTTCTCAGACTCATCCATGGACCAGAAGCAGTAATCGTACGCAAAAACCTAAAGGACAGAAAAATGACCAGAGATTAGAAAGTAACAGTCTCTGTGAATCTGTATAGGACTGATTTATAAGGAAGGATGCACTAAAGCGGGCTCTTAGATTAGATTACCTTGGGCTGACTCCTGCTGCAGGGCGTCCCGGCACGACAGCGGTTCACATACAAGGAAGAGAGAAGATACATCAGACATTTTATCATCTGATCATCAGTCACAGATTTTGGTTTGCATGTGCTTAAACGACAAAAATACAGCATCTGGCGCTGATGTAGAAAATCCAATAAGGTCAACAATATGAATCACACACTCTGTGGACCAAAATAGCTCAATCAGTCAAGTGAACATGCACTAGGACCCAGAAACCTAAACCCCGAGTCCATGTCATCAGCTGTACTTTGCTCAGTGGACCTGGGCACAAAGAGACGATCACTCAGAGAGAGCGAAAGCGAGGGAGAGAGAGAGGGTTGAGAGGAAAGAGTAAACATACACTGGGAGCTCTGACTCAGAGCTGTTCCAAGACTTCACATGGCACCCTGTACACACACACACACACACACACACACCTGCATAAATGCTATTTATAAAATCAGTCACATGTAGATTGCAAACATGTCAATAGGATCATTTCTATAACACGAGACTGATTTTGCTATCAAGTACAGTCATAATGCAGAAGATCACGATGACTCTACCATCACATTTTCGGAAATAAACTAAAGCGGTTTATATTTTACCTTTCATACATGTTGATTTTGTTCTAAAGGACTCTTTCATACTACACCGAATGACGGACATTTTTTTAACCCATCAGCCAAACATGCTGTATCCACTTTGGTGTGTAAACATTCTGTTTGCCAAAGACCAACAGCATCCTTTACTACTAATGAAGGGCAATCAGTCAGTTTATTTCTGTCTCCTGCAAGTGACGGCAAAAATAAATAAATAAATAAATGATGATAATAATAATAATAATAATAATAATAATAATAATAATAATAATACAAAAAGGCAAAAATATTCCGAGCGCCATCGCTGGAAACCCATCCCGTCTTCATAATCCGGAGTGTGCGGTCTGAATAACCAGTGAAGCGAATGCGGGAGGCAAAGTGGCGTTCCGGGTGCAGTGACCTCGGGCTCGGCTTGTCGTTTAAAATCAGGCCATGTCTCAGAGAGCGCTGTCGCTGGATAACAAGCGGAACGCCCGAGTCTCCACTCGCGCCGCCGAGTGAGCTGGAAGAAATTCGGCCCCCTGCAGAGGATTTTTTTGGAACGTCGGGGGCCGTCTGCTGGGTGAGACATGCAGGATTGACGTCTTTTTTATTTTTTATTTTTTTTTTAAATGTTGGGAGACGAAAACAAGATGGAAAAAAATAAATAAATAACCCAACTCACCCTGTTGCTGAGGAGAGATTATTCTCGGGAACAGCTTAAATGTCTCTAATGTCTGACAAAATCCATAAGGAATACGACTCCCTAAAAAATCCTTTTTGAAAATTCGTGTCCCTGCATTGTGTTTTCTCTGCAGCACGAGCCAGGCGGGTGAAGGAAGGACTGTTTACAGATGCTATAACTTAAACGCAAACAGGACACGAACTTGTCTCGTTTGTTTTCAGTCCATACTGTAAGGCTCGTGATGTTATGATGTTGACCCTTGTAGCAAAAAAGCATGTGGTCATTATTAGCCCAAAATACCTTTGTGACAGGTGAGAGCAATCATAGCCAGAATGCAGTGTGGGAAGTGTTTCTGCGTTAAACACTCATCGGATTTCTCTACAACGCTTCGTCTTTTGTTCCTGAGAGGAAGAGCACTGGTTATTTGAGCGCGCACCGACTGTGAGGATTGCATCTGCAGCTGCTGCACTCTTGCACAGTGCAAACACACACACACACACACTTCCCCAGAGACAGTTGCCACTCCTGCATAGCTGCACGGTTAGCATTCTGTAACCGAGGCCAACAGTGCACACAGCAGGCTCCGAAATTCCTGTCATTTATTACATTGGGGCTCGACGGGATCCTGAATAACTCTCCACTAACGATGGGCCGAGCTCGAACCGCTGATCGAGGCCATCAGATCCACTTCTTAAATCCAATCCACAAAGCAGAAAGAAGGAAAGACCTTAAATATGAACGCAGAAGTCTCCCGATGACCGACATACATCTACACAGACGTCACAAAAGTAAACAGACGCCATCATTTTTGAAAAGCTTATTTCCAGAAACTTCCTTCTAGGTGCTGGGACATAGTAGACAAGTTGATGGAGATCCCTCCCAGAAGTACTCCGACTCGCTTGGAGATGCTCTGCAACATCAGCAGCCTTGCAAAGGGGATTTATTTCAACAGGGGGTTTTTTTTCTCCTCCTCAGACTGACCCACAATACGCCCTCTTTGAAAATCACACAACTCTTTGGCTTCTGGTGTTCGCCGCATGGCTAGGTGCCCTAAATTATTAATGTACTGTAATCTAACATGAACAATAATATGTTCACAGGTTTGAAGCCCCAGAGGGTGTACGCATAGACGATCTGTTTACTTTTGAGATATCTGTTTATATTGGTCATTTTGATTTTTCATTCTACTTCAGAAAAAAAAAAAAAAGCACCAAATATCTCAGTTGCACGTTCAAAAGTAAAATAATTCAGACCAACCTGTGTCTCTTTGGCTACTTTAATTCTGCTCCATATGTTGTAGAAATAAACTTTGATGCAAAAGTCTACACATCATCTCCATATTTTTTTTTTTTTTTTTTTTTATAAATAGGCTGCCGATACCAACGTCCTGCCCGCTTGGTTTCTACTGGCTCACAAGTCCGAGCCTCAAGGATTCGCACATCACGGCTAAAGCTGCATCATTTCCCCTTTTCAGGGAATTTTCTGCCTCGAGAAAAACTGAGACCCCGTGACGCTTTTCTTCATCATTTCTGTCATTTCTGATGCTTCATCTTTGCTTTTTTCTCACCAGTCAGTTCTCCCAATCACGTGACCTACCAAACGTCATCATGCTTCCTCAGAGTCGGGTGCAGCCTCCACCTGATGTCACGCTGCATCACAGGCTGCGTAACGCACTCTGACGAAAGCACCATCCACCCTCATACTCACATGTTAATGATCTCACTCATGCCAAAGATTGGCCGGTGTCTCTGTGATTGACAGGGGAGAGAGCGTATGCCCCTCCACCATGAAAGATTGGACAATTTCAGATAAGATCAAATAATTTCCATTATTCACCAAAACCGTTAAACAGAAATACTAATCTTAAGCCCTGGAGACTGAGCACACCACACAATAAAGCGCTTCTTACCGTCCTCGTGACACGGAACATTCGTGAGAACTCGTCTCTGCCGTGTGGGGGTATAAAACAGTCCCGCAGGCATGAGTACCAAAGGCTTAACCACCCCACAGTGAGGTGCACGGAAAAAACGGGAAACCGAACACAACCTGTACCGAAGAGAGTGAAGTGAGACTCAAAAATGCAAATTCATTTCAGTGCAACAATTCAGAAGTGGGGAAAAAAGGAAAACACTAGCAGACGTTTTAGATCTTCAGCTTCACAGGGCATTCACTCTGTGCGACGTGCCGTGTTTGCTCAACGTCAAGTCGGTTCATTCCAAGACGGAGGACACTGGCATCCTATTGTGTCTCGCAAGTATCGCCATTTGGACTTGGGCAAGATGGAGCGACGACAAACAGCGAGGAAAGAAATAAAGAAAGTGGGCGTGGCCCGACACGGGTAATATGTACCATCAACATGTTACTTCGAATAACACCAGAAGCTGGATACCTGTACCTGCAAATCAGCAGCTTAACCGATGAGTCAGGGATTTTTTTTTTATTTTTTATTTATCAATTAATTACTAAGTTAAATAGTCCGAATTACAGTTTAGCAACCTGTCGTTTCCGATACCATCATCAGTCGTCGCAAACCTAACCCGAGGTGCTTTCTTTCAAAACGGGTGACTTTCACGAGCGGCTTTCTACTTCCTGTCGTCTTGAAACAGGTCCATGAAATGTGAATAGCACCACCTGCAGCACTGGAGCCCTCCTGTACGACACCCACGACCGTCTTCGCCCAACCCGCTCGCAGGTCTTTCCTCATCAAGTAACTGAGGCATTAAATCGGTGCGTGTGCAGCAGACTCTGAGTTGAGTCAGAGTCGGGTGGAGATTATTGACACGGTTGCTCAGAGGCAGCATGAATCAGAGAAGTGATTAAGAGGCACACTGACCTCCGTGTCTCGCCTCCTGACCAGGAACTTCATGACACGACATCAGAAAGTCGAGAGAAGCCGTCTAAGCGCCATCTCTTGCGAGCGATTTTAAAAAATTACTTTCCGCTTCAGTTGTATGCAAACACGCAGCCCACGAGCGGTGTTCAGAAGCTGACCTACATTGCAGACAGGCAGACATTTGCATGGGCTCGTACTAATACAAAACAGGTCAAGCTGCAGGTTTTTGATCGAGAGAGGGGGGGAAAGAGAGAGAGCCTGGAGAGGGAGAGACTGTTTACAATAACTGTAAAAAAAAAAAAGTTATACCTAATAATAAGTTATAAAATGTTACTGACAAATTCTTGTGGTTTAAGAGGAATAAAACACTCCAGGATGAGCTGATATAGGAAAGCAATCAACAGCGACTCCGCTCCGTCACACCTTGGGAAAAGAATCAACAGCGGCACTCTGTCACGTTTTATTCCTTTATCGATGTGACGATATCACAAAGATCCTGATACGTGATAGAATGATACATTTTTCTGAGATGTCATGAGTATTAGTTTTTCGTGAGGTCTTTTTGTAATTCCACCAAGCAGCTGATTTGATGTATGAAGTTTTCTACTGTATGAATCGTGAAGACCCTTTTGAAGATTTGTACACAGTTGTTTTTGGAGGCATTAAAGAAAAGCATTATTAAATTTGTCTTTGAATATATATATTTTTTTTATTGCTACTATGATTTTGTTAGAAAGACCCTGACATGATCGGGTCAGCTCAGGGCTCGGTGGTCATGTCTCCAGGCTTCTGATCAGAAAGTCATGAGTTCGAGCCCTGGTATCGCCAAGCTGACTCGGTGCCCTCACCCTGCCTCGGCTCGGCAAAAATAAAAATGATTTCACTGGACTGCACTTAGATAAATGACAAGGACTTTCTTGTTCGTTAGAATTTCCCAGCTTTGTTCCGACTGAGGTTTCTGTGTGGTGTGAATCAGCTCTCTAAAGCCGCTGACGTCTTGGCTGAACTTTTGCTGGATCGCGTAAATGTTAGCATCCACGCTAGAAGAAAGAAGAAGAAAAAAAACCCCAGAACAAGTAGGAAGCAGCTCCAGTGAAGGATTTAGATGAAACGTTTTCCCCCGTGCTGTGAGTTATCCTATAGTGAATGCTTCTGGGAAAATCACAAATTTCAAAGAATCATCAGTAGAAACTGAGGCAAGGAAAAAAAGAAAAAGAAAAAGAACTCAATTATCTTCTCTAAGCCTGTGAGTAAAGATGTGGTGAGATGCTGCAGATGTCGCCAGGTGTGATCTAAAGCCAGAGAACAGCTGTTTAGTACAGCGTATTGCCTGAAAACTTGATAGCTTCAGAACAACGTGAAGCACTTTTGGCAAAATTCCTCACATGAAATAATAAGCCGCCTCTCTGGCTCTGAAGTGAAGTGAAGTGAACCGACAGTCCCTCTGGGAATGTTAAAAATTCCAGATAATAGGAGAGAAACTCTGGAGTTGAATAAGATTTAAAAGGTGCAACATTGTTGAAGGGTTTATTCTGGAGCATTTCGTAAGTTCTTGGTGCTGATTTTAGATTTAAATAACGCGCCTCTGTAATAATATGATTGACAGGAGGTTCATCCAAACACACACAGGCATTCCGGACCACAAAGCTGTTCTCCATACAACCATGCAGTACACCCGTGCTACACTGTGGCGTGAGCCGTTATTATATTTAAATTTTTTCTCGCACAGTTTACACATTTTCAAGGTTACTGTACAATTAATTAAACAAACACACGACTGCACCATGAACTCTGTTTCCCCAAAAGGCTCGTCTGCGTCGGCTCACCTCTTCGTTATCTCACAATGCTAGCGACAGTAATGAAATAAGAGGAACTCGGCTACCTGGATTACTCTGCTGGTCACAGACCTGTCACAACACGACACCGGTGTGAGAACATGCAGACGCACGATCACGCCTTTCACAAACAATGGGGCGGTAAACCAGGACCTAACAACAAGCGCGGATGCACCAGGTTTTCATGGCCTAAAGTTATGTTCAAAAGGTCAGGCACTGAGACCCATCAGAGTCGGTGGCATGAGCCGCCTAAGGCCATGCTGAGAACAAGCTACGTCCGTGGTACAGAATTCCCATCCGGGACAAAAGGAAGACACACCCCGTGTCTGGTGTGATGAAGGTCGGGGGGTGTACGTGATGCCGTATGCTGTCTGACGCCCACCTGAACAATGAATACGAATCAGTGTGTGCAGGAGGCACGAGCGCCCACGATGTGAACCCCGGCTTCGGAGGCATCTGGCGTGGCGTTAACGTGAGCGGAGAATTCAGCGCATGAACTCCGCTCTGCAATTAAACTGTCTGATGCGTGAAGGCAGCAGGCGGCACGTCCATTCACGACCCGAGTTTAAAAGTGGCTCCTTTTGTCCGCGCGCCGCGTCCAGGAGAAAGCCGTAATGCAGCTCTCTTGTTTACCGCCATAAAACAAGCGTTTATGGCCAACAGATGCTAAAGCTAACTTCTATGCTCTCCTGGTTGATGCCGAGAACCGCCGTTCGGCTGAGGGTGACCTGGGGTTAACCTTCCCCCTGGTGTTTCCATGGTGACCGAGAGCTGAATAAAACGGGGAGAAGTCAGATGGAGGAGAGTTACGTCCTGACACACAGTGTTCTGCTTTACCACACACACCTTACTGAGAACAGTACAAAGCCAAAATCATACAAAGATTCTTTTTATTACCCACCCCCCTCGCTTTGATCATGCATCCTTTTTTAATAAATGAAACGTTGTCCAAATTGGCAAACTGCTGTGAAACAAGAGGAATAAAACACCTCATTTAGGACATGCTGTTAGAGTAAAACCATCAACTTTTTGGTTTCAGGTTGCTGATAGGGACTCTTCATCATCCCCCCCTCCATGTTGTTGATTTCCTGACCACACTGAGTTTTTAATTCCTCACTCACGATGTGAGCGATGACCGGCAAAGTGCGACGTTGACGGGTTTTTTCGTCACGTGACCCGGGTCTAATTTCTGTTTCTGCAAACTGTAAAAGGCCCCAACGGTCGAGGGAAGAGGAACATCTTTTTACGGACTGCAGGAACATAGAGGAGCTCAAAGCTTATCCTGAGCCACCGAGCGTAGCATTACAGTTAAACGAGGGCCAAGGTTACAGTGCTGAAGTCCGGCTGGGGATGGGAACGCTGTAGGGATCATTCCTTGGTAAATCACCCGGAAAAGCAGCGGTTTCTACGCCACTCGTTCCGAGCGCATGTCTATGTTATTCATTCATCCAGCAGCACGCGTGTGTGTGAGAGAGAGACAGCACTAAGCCATGACGACATGTTAGCATTTCTGGACACGCTGTTGTGCCTTCAAATTAGGAGCGAAGAAATCGGAAGCTCAAGTAAAAAAATAATAATAACTAAAAAAAAAAAATAACCCTTCTTGTTTTTCACGGTCATTTGACACCTCAGTGTGCCAAACCTTCAGAATCTCCAGATTTCTACAATAAAAATTGTGACCCTGTTCCATCTGTTGGAGAAGAACTGTAATTCTGAGAAGGAAATTATGAAGAACAGGAGGTCCCACATGAGCTCACCTCGAGTCGGCTTTTCCCAGGTTCCCGCTTGCCGGATGCAGGAAGGTTTGGTTCCCCTCCATCTCCACCACACATTTAGTGTTCAGGTCCTTTTCTGTTGATGAATATGGAGAGCGAAAAAAAAAGGGGGGATTCAACATTCTGTACGGCACATACATATTACAATTTATGTTTAATAGACTGATGTGGCTGCTATTCAAGAACATAACGGTGAAAACCGGGACATGGAAATGATTCAGCTTTGTGTGTGATGTGTGTGTGTGTGAGAGAGAGAGTCTTGTACAGAACAGAATCCTCAAACGGTTCGTTGAACAACAAATGCACCACGTGTTTTGTTGACTTTACTGGTAACGAGGCATAATAGCATGAAATCCATCTTAATTAATTACAGGAATGTGTTTGTTTAGCTGGAGCTGAGACTCAGGCGTGTCCGCACACGAGTCAGAGAAGCAGGAACGTCACTCATCCTGTTCTCCTCCTGTGCTACTCTTAGATCTATATAACGATTTAACACCTTAATCTGTAAGGAACGGACCCTGGTTGTGGAAAAGTCAGGGTTCAACACTTATACAACCGGGAGGTTAATTGAACATCGATGGAAGGAGTCTCCAGTGTCAGAGGGAAAGCTGTAACTTGTAAGCGCATGATGAGTACAACATGATGATCTGTAATTAATAAACCATAATGTCATGTGGGTGAAGTGCTGTGGGGTCAGAGGAACAAAACGCTCATCAACTTCATCACACCAACTGATTATACATTCACTAGAAATTCCTCTTGGTGTCAGTCCTGGTGGGAGACCAAGGCACATCCCGGGGGAACCTTCAGTACTGGACCAGTTCTCCATGGTTTCTGGTGCCAAATGATTCATGAAAGAATCTCAGTGAAAAATATATAATAATTTCATTTAATATATGTATATTTTTATACAGTGCAGGTTCTGGTTTAGCACTTAATTGGACCACTTTGCATATGAAAAACACCCCAGCACATTTTTAATTACCGCATTAAAAAAAACAAAACAGACCAATCTTAGCTATGCAAAAAAAAGAAGAAGAAGAAAGCAAACATTCGAGGTCGTAAACATGTCGCATGGATGGGGAAAGTAAACTTCAAACCACTCAGTTCAAAAACGTTCGGTGTTTTAGTAGCTCGGTGTTGGAAACTAAATGGAGGAAACGTCCCTGAGTCAGAAATCCTTGGAGAGGACGCGACACGGCGTGGCACCAGAATGCCAACGGGCAGCTCGCTTTAAAGAGGAAAAGCCTTGGTTTCCTGCCTCTGCCGAGAGCCTGGAGGAGGAACTGGGAGAGCGGAACTTACAGCTGGGAGAAAGAACGTGTAGAAACATCTGTGAGCCAAAGAATGCTTTATACGTTTCATATAAGTACTGGTAATAATAAGGAACCGACGCTGGTGCAAGACGACAAGCGACTGTTTGGTGATTTAAATAAGAACAATATTCAAATCTCATTAGATTAATAAGCGCTGCTTCGTTAGTCATGCCCCGTGTATAACCCGTACACGTCAGACGTCTGACGAGAGATAAGCAAGCAGGTGATCTCATCACTTTCCTGTCGACTTGGAGCGTCAGGAAATTATTCAAACGTTCGACAATTTCCTTGCGCCGATTTTTGGACTCGACGTGGCTCTTGGAAATGTGCGTCTATGGAAACGTGAACGTGTTGGTGGTTATGCAATGTTAGCAAATAGTTCATTACGGCTCACTGAGACTCCCTTCCTTCTTTTGTTCACACACACACACACACACACACACACACACAAGGAAACAGAAGTAAGGAGAGATGTGAGGAAGTGAGGCGAGGACAGACAGCGATCCGCACCGAAGTGAACTCTGGTCTGCTGATTTTATGGCGTTTTTAAAAGACAGCAGAAATTCTGTAAAAATATATTCCAAAGAGCTGCGTTATAATAATCGGATATGCACAGAGAAAAATCTGAGACCAGACCCTGAGCGAGATTAGAGATTAGTTCGATCTCAGGATGTTAAGGTGTTGCAGGACAAGTGGTCTTGTGACTGAATTTTACACACAAATCCGACACGTGACTACTCCGCACAACACGCCTGGATGCGTTGTATTTCCAGAGGCACGAGTTCTCCTGTGACAAAGTTCACCTTCCAGACACGGCTGCACCTCGTCGTTCCAGTTTCACCTAACAACATTGAACGTGTCACTGAACGCGTCAAGGCTGAATGACGCTCCTGGGAAAGACCCGGGGCTTGACGGGCAAGTCACCAGGACACAGCGGCGTCCTCATCGTGTCCTTTTTTTTTGCACAATAGCACCATGACGATTAATCCCTTCCAATAAAACCTTCATTTTGTAAACACGACCCAGGGGCAGAGACCGACTGCCACGGACAAACATTTCAACAGGTCCCGTCATTCAACTGGACCGATGCCAGTGTCCAACACACAAAGTGCAGGAGCTGTCATGTCTAAAAGCACAGCACACACCTGAAATCCCACAATGCACAGCAGCAGTTTAGCGTGCAAATGATGTGGTGGAACGGCAAGGTAAACTCCACGGCTCCTGTTCCGACTGTTCAGGCTCGTTATTTTAATATGCGAGCAGACTTTATTTCACTCAGGATTTCACATGGAGAGTTTGAATTCTGGCAGAACGCATGAGGGACGAGTTCACAACCCAAGTGAGCTCTTCTTCCTGGTTGGGCTGGCGGTGCATCTCGGGATTCCCGGGAGTGGGGTGGGAATACACCCTGGACGTTGGGTCATTCCATTGGAGAGAAAATCTCTAAAGATTTTGATCGTTATGCCGAAGTTTAAAGATGCCTGCATGATCCCCCTAAACGCCTTTCGACATGTTCTCATAAATAATGGGACCCTTGTTGATCATGTTTTTAACTTTTGTACCTCCAGTATGTAAGAATATGAATTTAAAACTAATTAAAAAGGGTACCTCGGTGGATCTCCTGGATGGATTTTATACCTTAAAAGTACACCACAAGCACCAGGTAAGAAAAGGTCCCAAACATGCACCCTCGATGATCCCCGATTGTGTAGGCCACGTTCAGATGAGATCATACCACTGTCAGAGGACTGCGTAAAGAAATAATCATTAATAAACAAAGATCTGAGATTTGATTCCTCACCTCTCCGGTTCATGGGTCGGACGCGCACGGCCACCTTGACGTTCGAGTCGTTCAGGCTGGTTTCTCCCATGTTTGCAGACAGACAAACACAGTTCTCCAGAAGAAAGCCAACGATAAGAGAGATCTAGACACTGGATCCAGGCAGAGCCATACACTTTGAACTATGCATATCCGTATCCAAGAATCCCAGATCCCTTAGAAATGTGGTGTTTATTTCTGGAACGTCTCAGCATCCAGAGTAGCAAAGTCATGCCGAGGAAAAGCCATGATGAGGTCAATTTTGGGTTTTTTTTTTTCCTGTTCAAAATTCACATCTTTGTCTTCGCTCGGGAGTTCTTCATGCTGATTTAAAGTATAAGCAAATAACTGACCATCCAAGGAGTCGATCAGAAAGCTGACAGCCACCTCCCTGCTGCTGGAGTGTTTCACAGTTCTCGACTGGAAATCAACCAGGGCCTTGGCTAGTCAGAATCCAATTGTCAAACGCACTGAACAAAACTTTTTAACCTAAACCTTTAAGCTCACATCGGAGTCGGTTCGGACTCGGAGTCGGTTCTGAGTCAAGTTGCTAGCGTACTCGTTGGACCGAGTTAAATATTTAATATAAGTGTCTTGTACCGGTAAAAAACAAACAAACAAACAAACAAACAGCACCGGTTCGTAAACTTAAACCACAAAACCAAGTTTCCTCCCCTTTCCTAGTCGATTAAACAGCCCGTTATTCAACTCTACTCAGAAAATTTTCCCTACCCTAGTCAGAAACTCAGGCATGCTAGTTCTGTATATCTGTGTAAATTATTTATTCGCTAGCTAGCTGACGTTTCACCGAACCTTTTATTTATTTCAACCTGGTGAAAATAAACCAAGCCTTAATAATATGATAAAGCTTCTGGAGGACAAAAACAAAGATACTAAACTATGACCGGGTTGTTAAGTTAAAACGCTACAGCTAGCTAACGTTCCATAGCAACAGCGTTGACTGGCTAACGGAATCGCCTCAGATTTCATTATTAAACCCACGAAGCGGCGCGTGACACTGAATTAAGTCCGTCCCGGCGAATCAGACATAATTTCTCCGAGATTCTCCCCAGACGACGCTGTCATGTTTTATTAATCCGTGTCATATCGGGAAAGAGGAAGAGGGAAAATAAAATAAAACGTCGCTTAAATGGGAAATTCCTGCCGTAACCAAGTGCACACGCAGCAACCTGGGAATTCGCGACTGTGCGTTAAAATCAGCTAGCATATTAGCTTCCTCCGACCAGTCACCAGAAAAAGCCCCGCCCCCATTTCCGGGGCGTTGGGTTTGGGTTTTTTTTCCTGATGCGGGTTGGACGGTTTACGGCGCCATTATGGTGAGGTCACATGACCACTGCACTTTAGCGCCATTATGGTGAGGTCAAAACACGCACTCTGCCTCATATAGCTGTGTTTTTTTCCAAATATTCTGATTTATTTATGATTTAATGGCGTGGAAGTCACCATGTGATCGATAAGGGACTCAAATACTGAATAATGTCCTGACAATAATCTGATGTTCCTTGGATATAGAGAAAAGCAGGGTACTTACATACATAAAATGCATTACTTTTATATTAATGATTTACATAATAATAATAATAATGTGCTAGTGATAGTCACACGTGAAACACCCCACATTGAGGCTACATTGAGCATGTTTCTATATTTTTCAAACGTTCTTAATTTTTTTCTCTCTCTAGTACAGTCTATTTTGATCATTTGTCAAGAATACCTAAAAGCAACCCATTAATATTTGCAACTATACCCATTAATTCTATAATTAATAATGTTGTAATACAATTAATTAATATTACACAACCCATTAATGTTTACAGCTATACCCATTAACACTATAATTAATAATATTATAATACAACCCATTAATAATACACAGCCCATTAATGTTTACAGCTATATCCGTTAATGCTATAATTAATCATATTATAATGCAATTCATTAATAATACACAACCCATTAATGTTTACAACTATACCCATTTATGCTATAATTAATAATGTTATAATACAACCCATTAATATTTCTGTGTGATGTATTTAAACTCTACGGGTAAAATGAAAAAGCAGCTCATGAGAATAATGAAATCAGTGACATTACATGCATAAGTGGCCTCATGTTTCTTCATTTGTTTAAAACTCACTCATGCCAGTATAGAAAACAGATTAAAACACTGAAACATGACCGTAAAGTTATCGAAACCTTATATCACTGATGCTCATTTAAATAAAGGTAGCTTGGACATTTGAATGGCACAAAACTGTAGAGTATGTGATTTTCAAACAAGATAACCATAGTATGCTTCTCCAAGGCATTTCTATGATACACACTATGCATTACCCTTTATGCTCATATGTCAGCAATGCAATAATTTAAATAAATAATTGTAAAAAAAAAATAACAAACAATTGAATTAACTGTTTTTAAAATGTTCACAGATGAAAAAATGTTAAATTTCATTTGTTTAAAAAGATTTTCAAAATATTTAAGTCTAAAAAGGCGAAAAAAGTCAAATCTGTTAAAAAAAAAGAAAAGAAAAAAAGAAAAAAGTTAACATTCTACATTTACAATATTAAGTAGAAAATATTAACTATTTACCTATATTAAATATTAACTATTTAACCATACTAAGCAATTCTTGTGTCAGAAATCAATGCGAAATGTTTTTGCAGCCCTGAACCCAGGCTTTAACTAATTAATAATGGTACATGAATCAATATTGGAGTTGTTGTTTAATACAGTATTCTGTTATGTCATGAGCACAAACATTTGGCTTCAGGTCCAGTTTCTACCCCTGACACACCAAACAAGTCAGACACTAATGCTGTGCTGACATCTGCTGGGTATGAGCACTCATTACATCCACTCCAGATTTAAAACAAAACTCTCTCTGTTTATCTGTCTGTCTGCCTGTCTGTCTGTCTGCCTGTAAGGAATCATTAGATACTAGAAATACCATATGATGATAAGAGATTTATATTTAATACATTAATACATGCACATACATTTTCTCAAGACGCATCAAATGAACACAAATATGAAATAGAGCTGCTAGCAGCGATGAGGGGCCCTCGCACCCAGTGCACCTTTCCTCACCAAACAGCACAGTGTTATCTGGTGTGTGTGTGTGGCAAACGTTGGCATTCGCATGTGTGTGCACCAAAAGGGGTGATGCCTTAGAGGGCACTGTTGAGCCCCCTGGCCACACCCGAGTGCAAGTTTCTGCTCCCCCTTAACGTTCACGGGGCCTGATGTGGACACCAAATTTTGTGAGTTTTCATGCTTGTTAAGGGCCCCAAAATGTGGGAAAACTTTGTTGTCCAGAATCATCACCTGTACATTGGGTTTAAAATGTTGTCTGCACGTCCGCATTCAACATATCAAAAATCCCCTAAAAACACTTCATAAGGAACATCTTGCCAACATCCTGATCAAACTCCCAGTGAATCTGATCCTAGTGAACCGCCTCCAAGCATGAGATCCAAAACTGGAATATTAGCCTATAGTTTTTCTACTACCAGTAGGTGACGCTATACCAAAGTGCCAATATTTACACATGGCTATCACCAGCACATCAGACTGAATATTTGCGTAAAGTTTGAGGCAGATTGTTTAATGTTTAGTGTAAATTAGCAATTTTTTCATGTATAAAAAAATTACACATAAATTTGTCGCCTCGCCATATTTAGACCGTTCACGATGTCAAAAATCCCTTCGCAATTTCGCATCATGAACTTCTCTTCTTCATATGGGTTATAGGACAGGGCTATTCAAATGAATTCAATTCAAATAGCTCACTTCCTGTGGAGCGGAGCTCATGGACATGAGTGTGAAATACTGTATGTGCATGTTGACGAGAAGCACATGTCTATTAAATTTAGTGTCAAGAGGTGAAACTCTGTGCACCCCTCAAGGAATGACATGTTAGATTGAGCACCTGCGCCCCCCCTTATGTTCACATGACCTGTCATATATGCCCAATTCTGTGAGTTTTCATGTATGTTAATGTCCCCAGAATGTATAAAAGAAATTTGTAAAATAATAAAAATCCTTACGAACACAATAGGGACCTCACACCCTCAGTGCTTGGGTCCTAATAAAGTGCATTTGTGTGTGCAGTGGTTGCACTAGATGGAGCCAGATGCTGAATCTCCACATTTGCTGACTGTAAATGTATAAGTGTATAAATGTACATACAAATGTTTTATATCTGGCCCATGGCTATTTTTTTTTAAACTATCTTTCTATCATAATCTTTTATAAGCTATTTATTCCTGAAATGCAGTGCATCTATTAGCTATTTCCAAAGCTAATCTGAATTTACACATAAAATGTGTAGAAATACATGCTTATAACTGCTGAGGTATCTGGAGGGAGGGCTGAGGGTTCAGAAAACACTATGAAAGTACCCTCTTGGGGACCCCTTCCCCTTATGGTAGACCAAACATGATACCATGCCCTTTAGGGTGTCTGTGCGATAGATGTGATGAAGTGCCCTAAGAGCTGCACTGCAAATGGAAACAAAATGCGATACACTAGAAAACATGCCCTCTAGGGTGCCTCTGATTTCAAGAAAACACGATTGATGAAGTGCTTGCTAACGTGCCTTGACATGTGAAAAAAAACCCAGGATGAAGATCCACCATGTGCAAGAGAATGTGATAAAGAGCCCTCCTAGATGCACATCCAGGGGAGATCATATAATGTAGGGTCTTAAAGGATTTCTCTACATGTGAGAAAACATGACAAAGTGCCCTCTAGGATTTCAATACAGTGCATGAAAATGTGATAAAGTGCCCTCTGGGGTTTAATTATGCACAAGAAAATATGATGAAGTGCCATCTAAGGGTGCATTTCCTAATGGTAACCCGTTTATGTGAGAAAACATCATAAAGTGTCATCCAGGTTTCCGTTATATGTAAGAAAACATGATGAAGTGTCATCCAGGGTGGCCCTACGAGCAAGAAAACATGATGACGAGCCCTCTAGTTGTGAGAAAACATGATGAAATGCCCTCTCGGGTCTCCTACATATGAGAAATGAATCTTTTAAACAACCTTTTTATTGCACAATGTGTAATGCAGTGCCTTACAGGCTTATTTCAATGCAAGGAATTGAAGAAGAAATGCCTTCTGGGTGCCTCAATAGGACAAAAAAATTAACAGCCTTGAGATATTTTAAGCCGTGCCGTTTTCTGTCAGCTTTTGCCTCTCAGAGAGCTGGACTCCCTTAAAATAACCCCCTGTTTATTTTATAAACATACTCAAACCACTCACTCGTAAAAATTTGCAGAATAATATTTTTTATTTTATTTCATCCATAGAACTTTTCATCAATATAACAGCGTTTTATTAATTAAACCTGTCATTAGATTCCACCTGACGTTATTTATAAACCACCTTGGGGTTTTTTTTGAGCCACTGAGTTTTGCATTAAATGTCAAACAGGATAATAACTATAACAGGTTGACAAATCTGATCATTTTGATGATTATGAGTTGCGATTTCTGTGACTTTAGGTATGCTTCATGGACTTCAGGAACCACTAGAGGGATAGAGCGGTTGAACAGGAAGCGAGAAAGAGCTTTATTGTAATGGGACTTTCCCAAATAACAAATCCAACCAGATATTTCCAAGCAAGAAGCAGAAGTGGGATGAAGAAGGAAGAAAATGTGGCTTGAGTCACGGTGCACCTGGAATCACACCCAGCACACTTAGTACATGAGTCAGATGTTTGCTGAAATGTCAGCATGTTTCCTGCTCCGGTGTCAAGCGTGACTAGAAGTTTTATCAGCTGAGAAGAAATGTGAAAAGAAGGAAGAGAAAAAAATAGTGTCAGTGATCATGTGTGATCCTAAATTATACCAAAAAAACCCCCTGCTTTTCAGCCAGAAGATGCCAGAAGGTTTTGAGTTCAAATCCCTGAAAATTTTTTTTAAAAAAAATGCATTTTGGGGGATAATTAAAATGTAAACACGCTATAAATTAACATACCATGCCAAATAAGGACAACTACTATATAGAGTTAATTATCTTATATTTTTTCCCCTGAAACATATGCATGAAATATCTGCATTTAAAGACATCATGTGTCATGTTTGATCTTTTGTAAACCTTTAATAATCTTTTCTTTTCTCTTTTTTAAACAGAAAATAATGTTTTTTATATATATATATTGCCGTACAAGAAATTTGGTTAGTTTCTTGGATTTAAACTTCTGTTTGCATTTTTCAGGTCCAGAAATCTTTGCTCCGCCCCTGCGAATACACCCATTTTCCTTAAAAGGTAGCCCAAGAGACAAGAAATTGGTTATATTTAAGTAAGTAATAAATGTTTTTTGGTGAAAACGATGGTACAAAAAAAATGTCGATGTAAGTAGTACGTGTAAACAACAATGGTGGACTGAGAACAGGAAATTCTTTCACTGTCATTCCGCAAGATTAAGTGTAACTATAAATGGATAAAAAAAAGTACAGTGGGACCTCGGCTCACAAACATAATTCGTACCGAGACTCTGTTCGTGACCCGATTTGTTCGTGACCCGAATCGAATTTTCCAGTGGAAATTAACGAAAAAATTCTGTGAAAATTTTTTTAATGAGTTTTGAAGCGCAAAAAAAGATTAAAGTTAAACAATCCTTAATTATACAGAAACTTCCTGTAAACAACCAAGAAAACTAACTTTAACATGAGTCAACTTCTGGCGTTAAGGAAGTGAGGAGGAAGATGGGCGGGGAGGAGGTTACTGTACAGCCAATAAACGCACGTCTGACCGAGACCTATTAAAGGGACACGCGCGTCTTTGTTAGGTACGCAATACGCAATTACGTACCTAACAAAGAAAATGGGAAAACACTGGCGTGTACGAAGCGGAAGGGGAAAATGGGCGGGGCTGTGTTTGTTCAGCACCCGATTACGTGGTCCTGACCAGATGCAAAATTTTCGTGAATTTTTTGGTCAGGAACTGATCTGTTCGTGTTCGGAAGCGTTCGTAACCAGAGGTTCTCCTATAATGTATGATATGTTGAATAATAGTTATGGACGTACTGTTATAGAAAAATAATCTACTTTGGTGTGCTTACCCTAACTCTGCATCTTTATCACCACATCACCATTATTTATTTTCATTCTAATTTTAATTGCGAATTCAATTAAAAGATGCCCATCGCGTGACTCTACCCAGTCGAGACGTAATTATTCCTTTCTAAATACACATGGACCTCTTTGAAGCTGGTAATTTAGTGTAAATGTTACGGTGGTTTCAGTTCTCACTGGGCTTTAGAGGGAGCCGCTGTGATGTGTTTAGCCGAGGCGTCCTGGGGAAAGGCCACCGGCTTTGAACCCTGTGACGCTGCTGTCCTCCTCCTCGCAGCTCTACGGTCTGATATTCGCCACCCTCAGCTCCAGCAACTCTAGTTCTGTCTGTTCTGGATAAGTATCAGTGCATAAAAGCGTATATTTGGGTGAACGCACATAGCGTGATGAATAGTACAAATGTATAGTGTTAGGGAAAAAAGATTATTCTCAGAGACCTGCCTGTTGTTTGTGTTTAGGAACGGCAGAGCCGAACCCCAGATTTAAATCCTATGGAAAAATCTAAGAAATGGCCTGAACACACTGTGTATTACAGCACTAGTGCGAAACAAATGTCACCAAGACACCAAACACCGTATATATGGCTTGTTTGGTTGGTTACATTTGAATTAACGGCAGGGAAATTATGCTCGTTTAATTCATCTACACCAAACTGTTCTTTTCAGTCCCATCAGCAGATCTCCTCGGATGTGAGAAGGATCTCACATCCTTTTGGTCACTAGTGCAAAGCCCTAAGATACAAAATCCCACATGGTCATGTGATATAGGACAAATTAATACAGCAAAATTAATCCCTATTACTATCATTGGTTGTAGAAGAGTTTGATGAACTGCAAAAGGAACAAAAGCCTAATTAGAGCAGGATGTTTGCGTCTTTCGCTTAGTGATTTATCTTTATTATAAAATGCGATAAGGGACGATTCATTGTGCTTCCAAAAGCTTTCGTGGATTAGTGGGTCCGGTGTTGCTTATCACAGGGGTTCGTTAAGATGACACGATTAAAGTAATTGTTCCGGCTGCTAATCAGACAGTGCCAAACAGCGGGTTCGATTTTAGGGGCCACACTTATATGTGTGTGTGTGTGTGTGTGTGTGTGTGTGTGTGTGTGTGTGTGTGTGGAGGAAGTAACATGGGAAAATAACCAGCCTTAGCTTAAAATAGGCCACCGAGTGCTCTCGAGTACTTTCAGTGGTCAATACAGAAAAAAAAATTCGTCGTATCCAGAAAATCACGCTAATTTTACATAACAACCTATTTATACGCACATCAGGGGTTTGTACTTTGCTTCGTGTTCATGTATGTGGTATCTGAACTGAACTGAATGTTAAAAGCTAAGAGTCTGTGAAGCAGTGCTAGTGTCATGGGCAGGAAGTGAAAGTGGACGTCAGCAGTATTTTCAGAAGGAAGGCAAAAAAAAACCAAAACAAAAAAAAAAACTTATGGTAATCTGGACTTTTTTGGCCCCCATGAGGAATGCAAAGCTCGCTCACTCGGTGTGTGTGTGTGTGGGTGTGTGTGTGTGTGTGTGTGTGGGTGTGTGTGTGTGAAGGATTAGTGGATTGCAGGGAAAAAAATAAAATGGAGGATCAAACATGAAAGTACTTGGAGAATCTGTACGCATTCATAAGCTGAAGTACTGGTTTGTGCCAGAGCCTTTTTTTTTTTAAGTTTTAATGGGGGGATAACAAAAAAATCCCATTTCACGTGTGATCACGTGAGGTTTTTCCACCAGTGTGATATTTGCATGATGTTAGACAAATCTTTCTATTAGTAAATATGTTTCTGAAACCATTTGGGATTTTTATTACAGTACAGGTTCAGGGTTCATGATCCTGGAATATTGGAACACTATTCCCCAGGTCCAGAAGATTCCATCAGGATGAATGAAAACTAAAAACATTTGTGGAAGTCATTGTTTACGACCGTGGCATTAGCAGGAAGTCAACCACCTCCTGTGGATGAAACAGTGGCTGCCGCAAAATGCGCACAGGAAACACATCAGAGACTAAAAAGATCCACACGTTTTCCATAAAAATAAAAAAAGAATCAATATTGTACGTTTTTTGCTCTTCGGTCACGTTCAGTGCTTATATACCGTAAGCCTGTTAAATTAGATAAGCTAATTGCTAGCATCGGCTAGTAAGTTCACGTTTTTCAGTACAATATTCAGTGCTAGCATTATCCAGCTAGCAATCATGAGCTAAAGTAACAGGATTTCTGAGAGGATTTTTAAGTACAGCATTCAGCACTAACATTAGCCAGCTAGATAAGATAAGCTAACAGCTTATATTAGCCAGCTAGCTAACATGAACTAATTTGATAAGATAATACAAGCACTATTCATGTTCAGGGCTAACATTATCCAATATTCATTAAAGGTTATCCTCTTACAATAGCCAGTTAGTAAGAATAAGCTAATGTTTTTTTTAAGCCCAATAATGTTCCATTATAACATTAACCAGTTATATAAGATAAGCTACCTGTTAAAATTAGCCAGTTAGATAAACAGAGCTTAGAGCATACATTAATCAGCTAGCTAAAATGAGCTAACCTGACAAGCTAGATTAAATAAGCTAGCTGCTAACATTAGCCAGATAGATAAGATAAGATAAGATAAGATAAGATAAGATAAGATAAGATAAGATAAGATAAGCACTATTGTGAGCTAGCTAGTTAATATGAGCTAACCTGACATGATTTTAGAAAGGAGTTTTAGGTCCAATCATATTCGCTGTGTTGTGTTAGCTGACCTAAATTGATCAGGATCTTGGTGAAGATTTTCGTGAGGATTTCTGAAATCCAGTCTTAACATTAACCAGCTTGATAAGATAAGCCAGATGAGGTGTTAACATTACCCAGTTAGCTAAGGTGAGCTAACCTGACAGGATTTCTGTGAGGATTTTTCATTAAAAGTCCAATAATATTCAGTGCTAACAGTAGCCAGCTAGCTAAGGTCAGTTAACTTGAAAGGACACTGGTGAAACACTTTAAGTGATTTAATGTAAAAATGTTAACATTAACCAAGCAGAGAAGATGGGCTAACAGCTAACATGAGCTAGCTAGTTAACACCTAAATGGATTATTTTATGTCTAATAGTGTTGAGTGCTAACACTGGACAAATAGATGATGTAAGCTATGGACACACATGACCCTTCAAGCAAAGACGAGCTAAACTGACAGGATTTCTGAGTGGAACGTTTTTCAAAAAATATTCTTCGCTAGCATTAGCCAGCTAGCTAACACGAATGAACCTGGCGGGATTTTGGTGAGGACTATTTTCACACCAGGAGCCATCTTCGTCCCAAAGTATATTTTCTGTCACAGGATTCATTAGTTAGACATGTTACACATGCGACATCACTAAATCCTAAAGTTGAAGGATTTCTCAATGCTGTGTTTCACAAGAAAAGCTTGAAAGGGTGTGTGTTCAGGGATATGGATGTCTTCCAGCCTGTCCATCCTGTCACATAAATGATTCTTGAAACACTGAATTGAAGAAAAGTCATTTTAAGTATACACTTTAGTGTCATTTATACTGAAAGGCCTGAGATTTATGGACATGAAGGATCATGCAGTAAGACCTCGACCAGCAGGACACGAGTTGCACCAGACGACGATAAGACTCGCTGACGTCTCATTGATTCAGCCGCCTGCTCGTGCGTCACACACACACAAACACACACACACACACACACACACACACACACACACACACACACACACACTGCTCTCCCTTTTTTCCATGCAGGGGGTAGCTTAACGAATCTTTGCTCATGCCTGCTAATTAAAAGGAAGGAGCTTAGATCATTAGGAGAGGAGCCTTAGAACTAGCGCTTAGCCCATGGAGACAGCGTGAAAACGTATCGGTCCTGGAGTGCAGACGGACAGTGAGCTGAGACGTTCTACCTTATGAAAGTACGTGTGAATTCTGAACAGTTGCTGGAATAAAAACTCACACCGAAGGTTATAAATATCCACCAAATGAAATTCTTGTCCTTGTCAATTACTGTAAGAAAAGTGCAATCAAGGCAAGGTGAATATTAAATTTAAATATCCAAGGGCAAATTAGAAGCAAGTCAAGCAGTTATGAAGTAAACGTCAATCAAAGTGTAGGAACTTCACTCCGAAATATAATTGAAAAAGTTTTCTTCTCTTAATATCTCAGCATGGCACTGCCGAAGGGCGTTCGCTGTGACTCAGACTCCGAATGACTAGGAATGAAATAAAAATGACTTTATCGAATGTCGTCACATTGGCTTTTAGGTTTTGTTTAAGTTTGGTTCGAGAAATCACTTTCGTAAGCATTAGACATGGCATCTCTACAACCTCAAAACATCTACAGTTTTTCAGTAAAATTCGTAAAATGGCTTCAGAACGGTGACTTGTTTCCAGGTTGACATATTTCTTTTTGATACAGGAAATCTTTTTGAGAGGGCTGTGTGTAGAAATTATCTGACAGTCAGTAGTATTTGAGGTACACCACGCAGGGCATATTACATATTAAACATACTTTCTAGAGAGCATTTAACTGGGCTATCATTAGCACGTGACTATGCTGCATTCGACCTACACAGGATGTAACGACGAAAAAGCGCCCTTAAGTCAGGATTCCTAGTCAGGAACGCCGAGTTACTCAGAGTTCAGCGAGTGACGTCAAATCAAAATGGCTGCTCGCAGAGTCACAGCACTTCTTACCTCTAAATGAGTTATGCTGTACTGTATATATACTAGCACAGGTAGTCCTCGTGTTACCATGGAGATGTGTTCCGATATCCTCATCGTAAGTGGAAAATATTGTATCTTGAACCACTACTTAGCCTAGCTTAGCCTAGCCTACCCAGGAGTCTTTTCCTGTAGGAGACATGCTGGGGCGTTTAGAAGACATGATTTTGAATTAATATTAGTTCTTAAATCACACAAAAACAGGCGGTAACGCACGGTACAGTACACTGATACACAAGGGAACTCCGTGAGTTGCGGGAGAGAGTGAGGCATCATGCAAGATGAGCGATGTGTACATCTGGGTGTCGTCCCAAAGTATTGCACGTCATACGCTGTGACGCCGGCCTGCGAGCGATGTCTGCCCACAAATCTTAAACATTTTCTAAATATTATACAATTTTATTGTATCACAATCGTCAACGTAACTTCAAAAAATCGTAAGTTGGGTCATCGTAACTAGGGGAGCGTCTGTATTTGCTTTAGATCAGCTAACATACAGACATATTCGCTTTCTAAATGTATAACACTGACTGTACACTGAGGAAAATATACATCGCTCACACACACTTAGTTGGCTAGCTCATTGCTGGTGAAAGACAAGTACAGTTGATCTTCTCATCTACGCACATCGCATTAACAGATATCGGATGCAACGGACAACATCCGCTGGTCTGAATACATAATCCATTAGCCAGAATGTCCGGGACGAAAGTTTAAAAATCCCGGGTGTTGCGAACTGAGTGCAGTAGTTCAGCAATTGGCCGCTAGGTGGCGGTGGCGTGCGTGCTACTAGTTGCTTACAAGCGTCGGTTGAGCTGTGG
>JAQMCW010139566.1:0-14604 GCA_030068335.1 Chrysichthys cranchii | reverse complement strand
TCACTCTCTGTGTGTGTGTGTGTGTGTGTGTGTGTGTGTGTGTGTGTGTGTGTGTGTGTGTGTGTGTGTGTGAGACATGGCAAGGTCTCTGTCTCTGGGAGGACCCGCTGTCCGTTCCTCCAGAGAGTCCCTTCCTCCATCCATCCATCCATCCATGCCCTGCTTGCCCTCTCCTCCTCCTGTTGCACACGGTGGGAGAAGTGAGGCTAAAATTAGACTCTCCTTTGCTAAGCTTGAGAATTAATACACATACACATACACAGACACACACACACAAAGCGAGAGAGCAGAGCCACTGAGATGATCTAAGTGAGTCTGATTTAGATGTGATGACGATAATTCAGTGTTATCACTGTCTCACACATCAAACCAAGTGCTTATCTCATCTGCAGGAGCAACAGACACTGTGTGTGTGTGTGTGTGTGTGTGTGTGTGTGTGTGTGTGTGTGTGTTTGCAATCTATGCGCATGTGAAGCACGTATGTGTATACATACTGTGTGTGTCTGCTATGTGTCTGTGCATTGTGTGTGCTTGTACACTGTGGCCCTGTATTTAGTCTGTGTGTGTGAGTGTGTATGTGCATGCTCTGTGTGCTGTGTGTATACTATGTGTGCATTGTGAGTGTTTGCGTACTCTGCTCTGTTGGTGTATGCATTGTGTGTTTGTGTGTCTTATGTATGTCAATTTACTGTGCTCTGTGTTTCAAGGTGTGTGTGCGTGTGTGTGTGTGTGTGTGTTAATATTTGTATATGCACATTATTTGCACATTTTAAAGGAATGCTTGTGCTTGTGATTGGCTCACTGTGAGAGTGCACAGTTTTGTCACACTTTTTGCAAATTCCTCACAGTTCAATGTGGACATATTGATTTTGTGTGTGTGTGTGTGTGTGTGTGTGTGAGTGTGTGTGTGTGTGTGTGTGTGTGTGGGCTAACACGCTGACATGTCTAATACTGTCCCCTGAAGCTTTTTCTGCTCTGAATCAACACGTGCTTTAGGAAACAAGGAGGTTGTATTAGAGCACTGGATATGTGCATTAGAAAACCCTCTGAGCTTCAAGGACACACACTTTGTTATCAGATTCAATTAGAAAAATGGACATATCGTTTAGAAAAAAGAGAAAACATCATGCATATCTTTAAAATACTCACGCATTATGAAAATGTTATTCTGATTCTGAGGTTAAAGAGATGTTGAGATGATCTTTGCCTCACGTGTTCCGTGAATTTGATGTATTTATGGATGAAACATGGAATCGTTCCCAACTGTGTTTTTTTTTATTTCATACTATTCTAGATGATCTTTAGGTGTTTAGTGTGTTGATGAGAAATAAAAACAAGCGTGGTAGAATGAAGTTGGATCTTAACGCTGCTCTGCCCCTGCCATCACACAGGCTGTTCCATTGGCTGAAATCAACCACATGGTTAGTGACGCTCCTTACATGAAGGTCACACTGTGTCACACATCCCTCATGCTCATGCTCCAGGTGGGAATCAAAAATGGGGTAAAATTTACTCAATCACCGCAACAACCGCCATAAATAATGTCCCCGATTGCCGCTCAGCTGCAGTAGCAACCATATACCCTTATTATTATTATTATTATTATTATTATTATTATTATTATTATTATTATTTAAACAAATCTTTCTCATTGTGTGTCTGAGAGAGTTCAGTTTGGGTCACCCCAGGATAGGATATCTGCTCCTCTAAAAAGCTCTAAAAGAAGGTATTATGGGAGAAATTGTCTATTATTATCACGCTGCAACAGCACAATATTGATTTTTTGCAAATGTATCATGGTTCAGGATACAGCGAGAAGACAGTGACTCCAAGCTGAAGTAAGAAGGAGAAGTGAGGGAAACGTCATTCCGATCATTCGTCCTCTCGGAGAAACACAGAGAGCGAGACAGACCAAAAGATAGTTAACATTAAGTTTGTTGTTGAATTTAATTAGTGTGTTGAGCATAAGTTATACTTGTAGAATTACTGTTATTTATGTTATTGTGGTGTGGACGTAGCAGAGATCATCGTCAGTCTGAGTCGATAAAATTATCACCTGTAAGAGTTGATAATACAGTCACTGATAGTTGATTGTTTCGTAGAAGCAGCTAACAATATCTTTTGCAACCTTAGATAGCTATTAGTAGTCTCCTGTTATTGCAGAAGCTAGCTGACACTCACCTTCTGGTATTACTTTATCTAGCTAACAATACTCTTTTTTAACTTTAGCTAGCCAACAGTTAACTTCTGTCATTATTTTAGCTAGCTAACGTTAACTATTTTCAACTTTAGCTAACTAACAATAACCCTTTGAAACTTAGGTAGCTAACAATCACCTTAGCTAACAATTACTCTGTTATTAGTTTAGCTAGCTAAAAATACCCTGTTGTTTAACTTTAGCTAGCTAACAGTTACCTTCTGTTATTGCTTTAATAAGATAATAATCATCTGTTATTACTTTAGTTAACTAAAAAGAATCTTTTTTATCTTAAGCTAACTAACAATAACTCCTCTAACTCACTAACTAACTGACTAACTAACTAACTAGCATTTAGCTAGCTAGGAGTCACCTTATTTAGTAAAGTTATGCAACCATGAGTAATCTGTCATTACGTCCACTATGTGCAAGTGATTTTAGGCCTGAAAAATTTTCCTTCTGTTTTTGTTCTTTGATAGCACTTTATAACAGTCTCAGTGGTCTGTAGTCCTCAGGATAAAGGAATTTACGCTGTCCGGTTTCTCAGTAAAGTGACAGCCTGCATTTTTAGAGAGAGAGAGAGAGAAACTGTTTATCAGAACTATAATATAAGTGATAACAGGAACTAACTCATCTCCCTGATGTCCCACAACAAGAAATCGACCTAAACTGTTCAAATGTGAGCAATTACATTTATTAGCTAAGGAACCCTTAACATAATAACAGAATAACACACTCCATAGTCTAGGCCATGCTGTTATATGGAAGTAATTGAGCTTTATTGTGTGTAATTTTTGACTGGAGTGTGTTCGTCCAAAGATATTTAATAGACTGCTCCATTAAGCTGTTAAAGAAAAAGACATTTGCTTTATAGAAAGCACGTGTGCATGCTGAAGGTTGAGATCGAGATCATTTCCTGTCCCTCATCGCGGATTATGACGATTCTGATGACGTTGTGTAAAAGTATACATTTTGCCCCAGTGTTCTCTGTATGAAATGAAGGTAAAGGTACACCGTAATGTTTAATAAAATTCATATTAACCTGGTGGCCATTTTTTATTTCATTGCTCATTTATATCTTGAAAATAACATTTCACACCTTTGGCTTGTTACTGTTTATGCTGTTAGTTTAGCTGTAGTTCTCCGCTCCTGATCACCATTGCTACTGGGAGGCTCATTTCTGCCCCCCTGCTGGAGAATCAGCGTACAGGTGTACAGTGGTGCCTTGACTTACGAGTTTAATTCGTTCCGTGACGGAACTCGTAACTCAAATTACTCGTATGTCAAATCAATTTTCTCCATTGAAATGAATTGAAATGCCATTAATCCGTTCCAGACCCGACCCCAAAACGCCTCAATTTTTTTGTTATGCGTTTTTAAATAAGAAAAATGTTCTTATAAATAACGAATATTGTATAAAAACACAATACAAGAGAATGTACTGCAATGAACTGGTTTTATTAAGTGTAATGTACAGCGTTTAGCTTGGAGATCAGACGACTTGAAGACACTGACAGAGGTGGAAGAGAAAGGCTGAACTGAGTAACTGAGTCTTTTTCGCTGATTTTTGCCCTTTTCGCCATGCTTTCCTCACTTTCATCTGCAGGGGTTTTTGATAAACACCTGTCCAATGAGGTGTGTTTCATCCTCCCGTTCAGCATGTTTCTGAAATGCGTTAGGGTACGTGTCATTAAATAGCGCTGTCACACGCTCAGGTGCAACTTTTTCTGGGTCTTTCTTTTGAATAAAGTCTGAAAGTAAGGAAATGATTTTAACGCCCTTGGCTGGCGTTATAGTCTTTATCGACGACTCCTGCTTCAGTGTGGTGCAGATCATAGAAGTGCTACACTCATACTGCTTCGCCAAGTCGACTACACACACACCTTGATCATGCTTTTCGATAATTTCTTTCTTTAAATACAATGCGCATCATCTGCTTCTTCCTCTCTGCACTGTTGTTCACACTCACTTTCTTTGGACCAACTAGCGCAAACTAGTGGTGGGGTATCTGAAGCTGGCTCGTAACATGAATTTTAGCTCTCAACTCAAAGCAAAAAATCAGCTGAGAGATGGCTCGTATCTCGAAAAACTCATTAGTTGGGACACGCGTACGTCAAGTTACCACTGTATATAGAACCACAGCAGAATGGACCGTATATGATAGGAAAAGGTGTTACATAGACCAGAATAAAAAGAACGCTGGACAAAGCCAAGCATCTCATCCCATTATTCTGTTTATTTACTCAAGCCAGCATTCAATCATTTATACTCTGACATCTATTAGCGTCACAGCCTGCTGTTATTATCTCTGCTTTTACGTCTCGGAAATCGAGACAGACTGAATAACACCATCATCACGGCTCTGCAAAGACTAAAGTCGTAAACGTTCAGTCGATTGATTAGTGAATCTAAGGCATTAGAGACGCACCATTTGCCTTTGCTATTTTTTTCGAAAATCCCTAATCACATCTTAACACACTCGAATCTTTATTCTGCAATCATCCTATCATGCTGCACATAATGACCATGGTTTAATTAAAGATTAAGCCTGTTAGTAACACACGTCACGCAGTGGCTTGACCAGTATGTGAAATCGGTGCAGCACAGGATCCGCGCTTCTCGTCCACACGAGTGGACTTTACCGCAAAGTCAAAGTTCCTGAATCTTATCTCTGAATCTCAAAGAGTTAATAATTGCAAAATAACACAAGTCCTGTTTGAACACCATTCGTTTCTCATCTGGACATCTGGAAGAAAATATTAATGCAGCTCCATGATATAGCTCTCAGCTTGAGCGCGGATGACGTCGCGTGGAGAAGAGTGAATGTCCAGTTTCTTTTGCTACCAAACCTGATCATGGTCACTGGTTCAGGAATTCAATTAGAGATCCCTTCATAGTGTGTGTGTGTGTGTGCGTGTGCGTGTGCGTGTGTGTGTGTGTGTGTGTGTGTGTGTGACAGAGAGAGATTACGTCCTATGTGAATAGAAAGTGATGATATAACAGCTCATTTAATCAGGCTGTTGTTTATTTTCATTCCCCATGTAATAGACTGCCAGTAAGGATCCATCAGAAGCCACATGGAGGCAGCTAAATGTCCAAGGTGTTCATGGGTAGATGTGGATTTGTTTAGCATGTGAGCACACTTTGCATCTGATTACAATCATCTGCACCATCTGACACAAAAATAAAAAAAACAAAACAAACAAAACATACAAAAAAATGTCTGGACCTTGCTCATAATTCACACACTCACTGATTTACTCACACTGACTCACTGATTCACCAGTCACTGACTCACTGATTCACTCAGTGACGCATTCAATGACTCACTCACTCACTCATTGATTCATCACACACTGATTCACCAGTCACTGACTCAATGACTCACTCAATGACGCACTCAAAGACTCACTCACTAACTCAGTGATTCATCACACACTGATTCACCACTCACTGACTCACTCAATGACTCACTGACTGACTCACTTATTTGCTTATTGACTCACTCACTTATTTACTCACTGATTCACCACTCACTGACTCACACAATGATGTACTCACTGACTCATTGATTCATCACACACTGATTCACCAGTCACTGACTCACTGACGCACTCAATGACTCACTCACTCACTCATTGATTCATCACACACTGATTCACCAGTCACTGACTCACTGACTCACTCAGTGACACACTCAAAGACTCACTCACTCACTCACTGATTCATCACACACTGATTCACCACTCACTGACTCACTCAATGACTCACTGACTGACTGACTCACTTATTTGCTTATTGACTCACTTACTTAATTACTCACTGATTGACCACTCACTGACTCACACAATGATGTACTCACTGACTCATTGATTCATCACACACTGATTCACCAGTCACTGACTCACTGACTCACTCAATGACTCACTCACTCACTCATTAATTCATCACATGAGTCCATTCTAACTCCTCCACATCACACTCAAATCTCTTGCAGGCTGAAGCTGACCTTCCTTCTAAGTTTGCCCTGCACTTGTCTCTCTCCATCCACCTTGCCCTCAGGCCTGATAAGTCTCACAGCTGATGACACCATGATTCTACTACCACCGGTAGGTTACGGCTGTCCTGGGAAAAGCATCTCTCCCCGAGCCGCGGATCTCTCTGGGTTCTTCACTCGAGTCTGCTTTTATAATAAGTGGATACTGTAGGTTGCTGTTCTACATAAACTCTTTAAACCTGGTTTGTACGTCTGCACACGTGTGTGTTTGTGAACGCATGAGGACGATGTGTATGAGTGGTCCCACAGGAGTCTACTTTCATACTTGCACATAAAGTTTACTGTCCACTAGGGGCAGAAAATGAAAAAGTAACTAAAAATCTTGAAATTATTCAATATTAATGAAATATTTCTATATATATTTGCGTCACATTTTTGCTCTAGCCGATGCGCTATAAAGTGGGTGCGGTTTCTTTGGGACCCATCTTTGGGAACAGAGCAAAAATAAACACCCTTTGTCCATATTGTGATCCAAAATGTTACTTACCGCACTTCTGATCATGCAGGATTGCTTAATTACGACTCTGTTGAGTCTGTTTTTTGTTGCTCGCTGCTCACAATGCTGGGATTGCTCCATGGCAACAAGACCGCAAGGCATTTTGGGGAAAATATTGCCCAAAGGGTGTATGTGAAAACAGTTTTAAAACCTAAAATCCCAGATGGGACACCAAACAAGGACCGATGTGCACCCTTTGGGACAGGGCCTACAGTGTGGGGTGCTTCACATCAGACACACAGAGTATCTTTGCTGATTAAGGGTGACTGCATTGCTGCTTCTCATCTGCATTTTTTAAATTGTATATATCTATTTTCTGTCTGTGGCTATTTTGGCTGCTTTTGCCATTGATTTGTGAGGGGAATTTGAGAGTACAAGGAAGCTGGCTGGGTTGTCCAATCGCAGCGAAGCATCAACAGGCCTGATCTGAGCAGCAGATTTCCTGGCCTTGGTCTGATTATGCCTGGCAGGGATTGAGCACAGCGGCTGGACGCTTTTGGCATTTGTTTCCTGCTCTGCGGTGCCAAGGGCTGTGCAAAAAAGCAGCAGTGCGAGCGGAGCGCCGAAAGGACGGACACTGAGAGTGCCTCTTCGCCACCTGTGCTCACTCCGCATGATTTCTTCAGGATTTTTCAGAGCAGCATTTGTGTTGCTGATGCCCGGTGGCACCGCAGGCGTGCGGCGTGTGGTGGGAATAACCTTCAGAAGGACTGTGTCAGGCACGAACACGCTGAGCATGGGTATAACTTCTGCAGGACCGAATTGTCCTTTTGTGTCTGTTTTGTTTTCTTCTTCTTCTTCTTCTTCTTCTTCTTCAGCTGATCTCAAATAGCAAAAAGGTCACTGTTAGGTCATTGTCCATCACAACCATTGCTCAATATATCTGCTCTTTTAATGAGCACTCCAGTGCTGTTCCACTTTGCTGGATTTTTTACTTTTTTGAATTTCAGCTTCAATCGAGCCTCTTTTCTTCGAACGAGTGCTACAGCAGATCCCACTTCATGTCTGGTGTTTGTTCTGCTCTAAAACGTTCCCACTGTGTGCTTTGTGTGAATGTTTGACGAATGACAGATGTTCATGCGGCATGCCAGATCTTAGCCGCTTCTTTCTGGAGAGCGATGTGACCGCGTGTTGAAATGTAGCCATAGCAGGTCCTAAACACTACCACGGTGTGTATGTGTGAGGAGAAAGCTATTATTAGCATTTTGCTCCTAATTATAAAACTCTACAGTCGCTGCTTTCATATTGTGTAAAACTATCAACTGCTCTCACAGCGACTCGGAAAAAAAATTAATTACCTAATCAGTGTGCAGGTCCGACTAATTGTGTATTCCGCACCAGGCGCGCTCACGGTGTCGTGAGTGTTGCTGGCACTTCTACAGCGTTGCTGCAACGTTAAGAACACGTTGAGAAGGTTAAGCAGTGCTGACAGCACTGAAAGTGTGTTTACATGTATTTGTTTGTGTGTGCGAGGACATGTCTGTAGCTCTTCCCGAGGACCCAATATAAAGCAAAAGCGAAATACGTCATTTGTGACTCCGTTCCCATCGTTACTCATTGCTGAAATCGATTGTCGCTGTGATGTACAGGAGATAGACTGTGGATTTTAAATAAATATCACAGTCGCGTCACGTCGCATTGCTAGCCGTGAGACGAGCAATATGAGTGACACGTTTGCGGCCATCACCTCATGAAGCCAAGCTTCCTTCTGCAGACCTTCTGAATACTTAAGAGTATTTCACCTTTTGCATTTTCAGCTGTTTAGATTAGATTACATTAGATGCACTTTATTCATCTCAGCCAGGGAATTGACTTTGTCCCAGCAGCAGACATACAACATATAAGCAGATATGAAAGACGCTATAGCAAATAATAAAACAAAAAAATCTAAAGTTTGTAAAAATTAAAAAGAAATAGAATATGCACAAATACAACAATTTGCAATAAAAACTTTAGAGCATATATTGTGCGCAAAAAGAATGTGTAACATGAGAAGCAACACTATGCAAAATGGAAAAACTGCCAAAAAGGAGCGGTTACCGATTTTAGTCTGAAGTGAGTGAATTATTGTAGAGTGTAAAAGCCTGTGGCAGGACAGACCTCCTGTACCGCTGTGTACGACAGCGGAGCTATAGCAGTCTGTTGGAGAAGGTGCTCCACTGCCTGTCCAGTGTGCGGTGGAGAGAGTGGTCTGGATTATCCGTAATGGATAACATTTTGTTCAGCACCCTCTTATGTACCACAGCCGCAAGATTCTCCAGTCTACAGCCAATTATGGAGCTAGCTTTTTTTGATCAGTTTATTAAGTCTGTTGGTGTCCTTGGCTACGATGCTGCTCCCCCAACAAACCATAGCAAAGAAGACCACACTGGCCACAGCAGACTGGTAGAAAAGCTCCAACATCTTGCTGCACACACTGAAGGTTCTAAGCTTCCTCAAGAAGTTTAAAGAGAGAACTTTTTCTCTGCTCGTACACATGCGCTGGGTATCCGGAGAGCCTACCAGGCCACAAACTCTGCAAAAGGCAATACAGTCAGTTTCTCTTGGGCTGCTTATTTTAGAAAACATTTGCATGAGATATCATGAATATTCATGAGGAAAGTGCTACCTGATTGGGTGAGAAGGATCTGTGGGGCTTTATCCCTTGTGGACTTCTGACCAAAGCAGGTCACAGACATTTCATTAAGACCTGGGGGAGCTGGGTCAGCTTGTGGAAAAGGGTAAAATGGGTCACTTTTAATGTTCCCAAGCTGCTCCAGACTGCCTTCAATAAAATTAATGCTAATCAATAATAGTCAATGCTGGGTCGCACGGTGGCCAAGTGGTTAGCACTGTCGCCTCACGGCGAGTAAGTCCTGCGTTCGAACCCTGAGTTCGAACATGGGTGCCTTTCTGTGTGGAGTTCTCCCCGTGTTTGCGTGGGTTTCCTCTGGGTCCTCTGGTTTCCTCCCACAGTCTAAAGAGATGCTCATTAGGTGGCTTGGCTACCCTAAATTGCCCATGTGTGTGAGTGTGCCAACGTCAGACAGAGTGACACATCGGTTGGGGTGTTGGTCGCATTGGATGTCACACTGCCAGGATGGCCTGTGATGACGGCGGACCCTGAATGGCGCGGGACTAACGCTAGGAAGAAGAAGAAGAAGAATAGTCAATGCTAATGTTCATTTCTGGTACAGAAAAGTAGCCTGATTCAAAAGGACTTGTATAACACCAGTGATCCCCACTGGTTCTTGACAACTTTTCTTTTCTGATACAGATCTTTACTGTTCCAGTTGCATCCTGCAATCAGTGAAGTCTAAAGCAGAAAGAAACGAGGCCATAATCTTCCTGTCTAAAATGTGTGGATTGGTGCTGTTTTGTTATTATTGAAGGTACAAAAACGAAAAGGAACTTCTTTTCTGTCCAAAATTCTGTTTCATACAGGCGGCAAAAGGAAAGTTTCCAAAATGTAAAGAATTTGACCAAGTTTCTTTCTATGATCAAATTTACCAAACGTTAATGGCAGGTGTCAGAAAGAAGAACGATGCAGATGTGAGTCCCGTTCCAGAGGCAGGGACATTATCACAGAAAAGAGACACAGAAAGGTTGTGTCATAAACAAGAGAGAGAGAGAGCAAGAGAGAGCGAGACAGAGCTGAGACGACGAGTGAGACAGATAAGGGAGTAACACGTGAGCTGACCTCCTGGGCTTTGTTTCCTTTCCTGTCATTTTGTAATGTCTGAAGGTAATTGCTTGTTAATGGCAGGGTCCTTCTGGTCAAAGGCCTCCTTAATATTACGGACAGAGAGAAGAAGAAAAAGCGGGAAATGAGTGAAATAAAAAAAAAAAAAGCTCGGCTGAGGATGAGCGTGAGTGCAACCTGCAGTTAGAGACAAAGAGATAGAGAGAGAGAGAGAGAGAGAGAGAGAGAGCAGCCATTAGTCAGGTATGTAATTGCTGACAGTAACCCAGAAAAAACAGACTGGGGCAGATCAACATAGTGAGACAGACACATAAAAAGAAGACAGTCTCAAAAGCATCACACACACACACACACACACTCACACATACACGCACGCGCACTATTATCATTTATACGAGGGCAACATTTAAAGTTCCTAAATGCAAAGAAAAACAAATAGAGGATCTCCTGAAAGCATCGTCACAGAGACCTGACCTCTGACTCTCGATGCCAAACAGAATTAGTGACGGATTTCAGGATGTCAAAACAGAGGAACTGGATTTCCATCAGCCGTGACACATGCGGGACCGCGGGCTTTTTCGGACTTTTTTCTTCCTTAGTCAGAGAAACACAGTTAGTTTCCTGTGAAACTAAGCAATGTGGATGGTTCCCTTCTGTCCTTACATTCACACAAAGATGCAGAGGCTTTCTGGCTTCCTGGTGACAGGTGATGATGTGGCTTCACCTGGTTCTGACACACCTACTGACGCAACTCACACAGACGTTTCAGACGGTCCGGGTCTAATGTAAGCCTAAAAGGATTCAATCTGGAAGCACTGACCATGCCCTCGACTGTAACTATCAATTCTGCACACCAGTAGGCTCACTGTTATGAATTTGCAATTGTGAAAAAGTATTTGCCCTCAATTTCCCCTTTTCCACTTCAGCGCTCCCATGAAGAGAGTTTTGGTTCTTTGGCTTTGCACAGATTCTTATTACATTTACAATCCCCCGCCCTGTTATTTCGTTTGTTTCTCCAGTTAATGCTTATGGATTTTCTGTCTTCGGCTCTGAATCTCTATAGTAAGCTATAGTTTCAGCGTCAGACGTTCAGACAGTTGAAGGTTGCAGTTTGACTGGAGGTCTGAACGTCTGCCTTCCAGTGGGAAATCCTGGTCGACACTGTGAGACAATTTTTCTTTTTCCGAACAAGACATATTCATCAGATTCTCCTCCTGCTTTGGCCACGCTTATTGACAAAATGTAGCGGACTCTCTAGGGAAGCTTGAAGTCTGGCTTGCACGACTGAGGTGTGACTTGCTGTGACGTCTGATGATCATTTCCAGATCGCTATTAATGACGCACACTTGCAAGTCAAGACATGTCTTTTTTTGGTGGCTTTTCATTTTCAGACAAAAGTCCTACATCGTCTGTGCTAGAAAAGTGCTACTGAGCCTGCAGCACGTCAAATCACGTATGCTAATGAACCATAATTCGAATGAAATTCAAATGTTAGCAGGTTCTCAGGATTCCTTAAACTTAAAAAGAAATTGCACTAACATCGTTCTGATTGCAGCACAGCTTTATTTTATGGGCATATTTTATGAACAAAATGAAACTGTTAAATATGAGGTGCATTAGGGGACTATGCACTACCATTATCCTTTATTGGTGCTAATTGAGCACTTTATTGCTGAACTTTACACGCACCAAACCCATACTGTTTACTGGGGTAGAGCTAGAATATTTTGGCTCTTTCAGTGTTACTTCAATTGCTCAAATTAAACATGATTCGAGATGATATACAGTTCACTCCTAGAGAAGGAAGACCAGGACAGGATCATCGAGGTCAGGTCAAAGATGTTTGGGTTTGAGATAAAAAGATGAGAACGTAGACGGGAATTTCATATTAACATCTAGATAACTTACAACATAGCACCTTTGGTGGCCGACCACCCAGTTGTACTCCTTCCTTGAGCAAAAGTATCGGAGCAGGAAGTCTTATGTCGTACCTGACAAACTTTGGTTGCATATCCTTTGCCTGCCAGAATGTCTACGCAGTTTCTCCTTCAGTCTCCTCTTCAGGAGGTGAAATGCTGCTGAGAGATCGACTTGGCCAGTTTAAAACCTTCCACTTTTTCCCGTGATGAAGTCCTTGGTTGTGTTGGCTGTCTGGTTTTGGTCGTTGTCTTGCTGCATGAAGAAGTTCGTCCCAATTAGAATGGTGAATGTTTCTAGAGCCTTCTGAATTCATCCTGCTGCACCCATCATCAGCTCCACCATCACTGAAGATTAGCAAGCCTGTTCCAGAAGCAGCCACACAGCCCAAGTCAAGTCACTCCCTCCAGCGTGCATTATCCATGAGCTCATATGGTTTGGATCATGAGCAGATCATTTCTTTCTCCACACTTTGGCCTTTGCTTCACTTTGGTAGAGGTGGTTAAAGACATTTTGTGGGTCATCTCTGTATTTCTTGGTGAACTCCAGTCTGGGCTTCTGATCCTTACTGCTGATGAGTGGTTTGCGTGTTGTGATGAATTGTACCTTTTTCGACAGATGGATTGTGAGACCTTCACCTCTGCCCTGTGGAGGTTGCTGATGATGTCACTGGCTGTTGTTTTTGAGTGTCAGCTCTCACAATGTTTCTGTCACCAACTGCTGTTCTTTTCCTTGGCCGACCTGTATGTTGTCTGCTTATTAGCACCCCAGTGATTTCTTTTTTCCACACCACATTCCAGATTATTGTTATATTGGCTATGCCCAGTACTTATGCAGGCACTCTGATGGATTTTCCTTATTTTCTCAGCTTCAAAATGGCTTGTGTTTCTCCTATAGACAGCTCTCTGGTCTTCATGTTGATTTATCATTTTTGACTACAGATGCAGTCTTCACCGGTGAAACCCAGGGCTCAAACCAGGAGTAGACATTCAGACCTATGAATTGTTTCTACAATTACTCTAACAGGACACATCTGAGAAACAAGAAACACCTGTCGATCACATGTTTCAATATTTTTGATCACTTGAAACATGGAGGGGTTTAAACAAAAAGTGCCATGTTCTAAGTTGTTTTGTCTTTAGTGTCTAAGAAGAGCAAAAAATTGGCCTTACAATTCCATTCCAATATTTTCAGAGGGCAACATTCTTCAGCAACCATATTATCCTGGTCAGGGTTGTAGAGAGTCCACAGCATATGTGGTGGAATTCTGTGGACATGCACATTCATTGTGCACATGCATATTCACGCACTCGTTCAGATCTACAACTTACAAGCAAGAAATCATTCGGAGATAATTCCACAGGCTTATCATCAGCAAGGAAAAAAGATGGTAGAACAGAGAAGTGCATCAGGGAAAAGAGATAGATAGATACAGAGTGAGAGAGAGAGAGAGAGAGAGAGAGAGAGAGAGAAGGAGATAAAGGATGAGAGATGAAGAGACAAATACAGACAGAGACAGAGACGCAAACTAGGGCAAGAGATATAGAGTTGGTAATGCAATGGTCCATTCATAAAGGATGAACTTAACCTCTGTGTGTGTGTGTGTGTGTGTGTGTGTGTGTGTGTTCTCACATAACTATTTCTGGTTTGGTCCTCCTGACTCACTTATCCATGTTTGCCTACAGACACGCTGCTGTCTTGCCTCTGTCTCTCCTCTATCCCCCCGTTCTCTCCTTCTTTCCTCCCACTGTCTCCTGGCTCTCTGTTCTTCTCCTCCACCATCTGAGCAGCATTTCTGCCCACCATCTGGGTGTCATCTGTACTATTAGTACAGTGCTTTCTGTACTATTCTCAGTGCTTTCCATAGGCTGGGGGATCAACCTGTCGGGCTAAGCAGCGCTAGCGATGCAATAAACGTATGAAATACATTGATAACACTTTCCAGTAAGCACACACAAACTGACAGTAATTAAGGCATTCAGTAAGGAATAACTCATCATTACCTGATGCATGTGGCAGTGTTGGAAATGAAGGTAATTAAAGCATTGCTCAGTGTGTGAGTGATCATGAGTTAATATCTTAATGAGCATGTTGCCGTTGTTTGTGTTCATTCTCTGCTCTGAAATAATAATAATAATAATAATAATAATAATAATAATAATAATAATAATAATAATAATCTAGTTAGGATGCCCCCTGGACGCCTCCCAAGGGAGGTGTTCTGGGCATGCCCATCTGGGAAGAGGCCCCGGGGA
>JAQMCW010139504.1:0-14615 GCA_030068335.1 Chrysichthys cranchii | reverse complement strand
CAAGAATGTCAAATTTGGACTCGTCTGACCATAGAACACTTTCCCACTTTGAAACAGTCCATTTCAAATGAGTCCTGGCCCACAGGACATGACGGTGCTTCTGGAGCATGCTGGAGCATTCCTCTTGCCACAGTCAACAGAGTGATTGTACAATTCAAAAGCAAAGGAAAGGAATCAGCAGCATCCCGCTCAGGTTGACCTGGGCCCTCTGACAGGTGTCTAAGGGCTGTCACGGATTGTTGAAAAAAATCCCCATTGTAAGGCCACTGATATTGCAGAGCAACCCCAAGTGAGTCAGTTGGAGTACTTCTGTGAAGGATCTCCATCAACTTGCCTACTATGGCAGAGCAAATAGAAGGAAGTTTCTAGAAATACATTTTTCAAAAATTGATGGTGTCTTTACTTTTGAGATGTCTGTGTACAGTGTTTATAAAAACCCCAGTAAAGCACCACACACTTTACTATGGCATGTCAATGCTGTTCCTGCAGAAATGATCTAGTCAGTGGTGGTCTTATCTGTGTGCCTGTATAATAAGTGTTCACATACATACATACACACACACACACTCACACACATACATACATACATACATATATGTATATATACTGTATATAGCATTCATATCAACCATTAGAGTGGGGAAATTTTTTTATCTTTGTGACTTCGATTGTTGGTGCCAGATGGACTGGTCTGAAATAAAAGAAAAAGAAATATCCAGTTATTGGCAGTTCTGCGGTGGAAACGCTTTGTTGATGGGAGGAGGTGAATGGCCAGCCTGCTTTGAGCTGACAGGAAGGCAGTGGTAACTCAAATGGCTATTCTGAAAAACCATGGTGAGCAGAAAAAACATGTCCGAACATACAGCACAACAAATGGACCAAACATAGTTCTACTCTGGTCAGAAAAAAGAGGAATTTAAAGCTCACTGATACTGTACAATTGGAGATTGGAAAAAACATCAGCTGGTATGAATTTTTTTTTCCTGCTTCGATTTAGAACAGGATATAGAGTTAGATTGGAGCTATTACTAGCCTATAATCTCAGGTATTACATATTACATAGTGTAGACCAGGGGTGGGCAAACGTGGAGTCGTGGAGGGCTGGTGTGGGTGCCGGTTTGGGGAATAACCCCTCAATCAGCCAATACTAAAGCTGCTTAGAGCCCTGGAAGGAGTCTTTTTTAGTTGCTATTAGAAAGGTCATCCTGAAAAACCTGCACCCACACTGGCCCACCCTTGGCGCAGACTACGTAGCGCATAGTACACTATTTGAGACGAATCTCCGGCCAGTTACCTCTGCCCCGGTAAGTGAATTATGACATTCCTAAGAAGTTTTGAGACTCCAACTCCGGCATAACATCCCAAATCAAAGGACCGAGTTAATGCAGTTCTGTTTTGCTTTGTGGGTGGTAAATGTGGAGCATAATGAAACCAATGTTGACAGCCTTTAGGCTAAGATACTTCATTTGCTAGCTAATTGAAAGAGCTTTGCTGAGATTTATTACAGCAGGAAGACTCCGGGACTCAAAGGGAGACGCAGAGTGCCGCCGCCTCTTCAGGTGATGTACCAAAATGAAAAATAATTCTTTTAGACCTTGAGGATTTGCAGTAAGTCACCATGCAAATTAAAGAATTATGTGTCCTGCACCTCGTCTGTACCAGAGTATACAGTCCCCTCTGAAAGTCTTGGAATGGCAAGGCCATCTTTTGCTTTTGTTTTCGCTAGGCGCTGAAGACATTTGGCTTTGAGATCATAAGCGGAGCATGAGATCACAGCTGAGAATTTTTCAGCTTTTGTTTCCTAATGTATGCATCTAGGTTCGTGGCAGATCACCCAACCATTTGGTGAGCAAAAGTATTGGAATAGATTGTGGTAGGGCGCGCTTACACTATGCGGTCCAAAACCGGAAAAATAATACATAGTCTGCACTTAGCCATGCTAAGTGAGAGAACTTTTCTTCCGCAAAAAAACCTCCATCATGATGATGTAAGCACCCCCGGGACGGAGTGCTCAGCGCAGTGTGAGGGCAGATAAGAATACAAGTGGGGACTCTCGCAACCAAGTGAAGTATGATTCAATCGAACCAAGTGTGAGTACACCCTTAAAGTCAGTCAACTAACATTTAATATTTGGTTGCAGATCCCTCGCTTGCAATACCTGCATCAAGCTGGTGGCCCACTGACATCACCAAAGTGTTGCATTCTTCTTTTATGATGCTTTTCCAGGCTTGTGCTGCAGCTTTTTTCCCTCCAGTGTCCTCTTTGGGAGGTGAAATGCATGCTCAATTGGGTTAAGGTCTGGTCATTGACTTGGCCAGTTAAGGGGTCATTATCTTTCTGTGTGATGAAATTCCCCCTAAATAGATGGTTGCATTTCTCTGTAAGTTGGCAAACAGAACAACTCTGTAGACTCCAGAATTCATTCAGCTGCTACCATTATGAGTTACTTCCTCCTAAAGATTAGCGCGCCCTTTCCCGAAGCAGCCATGCAAGTCCAAACCATGGCACGACCTCCACCAATGAGCTTGTCACCATCCACCATCACTTTATTAGGAACCCCTGTAGACCTGCACCTTCATCCAGTTATCTAATCAGCCAATCATGTGGCAGCAGAACAATAAAAGAAAAAATCATCCACATGCAGATCAAGAACAGGTCACGGTTATGTTCATGTCAAACATCTGAATGAAGAAAAAGAATGGGCTCAGTGAAAAGGGACAGCAGGACAGTGTCCATGATAACCTCAGGTTCCTGCTCTTGGCTGAAAGGAGTGGAACCTCGTGTGGTCTTCTGCTGTTGTACCCTATCCACCTCAGTGTCTGATGTTTTGTCCATCCTGAGATGGTTTTTTTTTTTGTGCTCACCACAGTAGTAAATCGTGATTGCGTTACATTACTATATCTTGCAGTTTGAACCAATCTGTCCAGTTTCCACTGACCGTCGCTCACTCTGTGTGTCGTTCACTCTGTGTGTCGTTCACCCCACCCACCCCCACACACCCCACCTGCACCATTCCTTGTAAACTCAAGACCGTTGTGTGTGAAAATCTCAGGAGATCAGGAGTTTCTGAAAGACTCCAAGAAGCCCGTCTGGTCCTAATGTCCTCACGGAGATCTTTTTTCTTTCTTTCTGATGTTTGATGTGAATGTTCTCCGAGGCTCTTGACTCGTATCTGCATCTGCAGAGTGTTCAGGAGTTGCTGCATTTCTTATTTAGTCTGTTAGTTGTAACATTAAAGCTTTCTTTGATTTCGAATCTGATCTAGATCTGGGTTAGGCAACTAAAAGTCCAACGTGAGCGCTTAAACGTTTGGGGTTTTTTTTTGTCAATTTGAATAGTATTTGAATAGTGAGATTTGTTTTGTCAGCCCTATTGTGCAGCGCTCTGTGCGGAAATCTGCAGTGGCCATTCTGTTTCAAAGGTTGGTGCATATTGTGAGTTTGTGGTTAGAGGAAGCTTCTGTTAGCATGTTCTGAGTTGTGTATAATTTACTGTTGAGGTATGCGTGAGGCTGGATTTGATTTGTAGTTTGTGATGTTGCCTTTTTTTTCTTGTTTCTTTTTTTTTTCGGGAGCCTTCAGGCTTCAGATCTGAGCCTGATTATTTATAGGATGTTTTAATCTCTTCTTTGGCTAACTTCCTTCCTGGAACTGGTCCTCTTGTCTTTCTGGCTCTGTCAAATTTTCAATTTGCATATCTATGTATCTCTCATTTACATGTCTACTGTACAGCGTTTCCCTCTGAGTGGGTTTCTCTTCTGGAGTCAGCAGTTGTACGGAGTCGTCTGGAATCGAGCTGTTGCTCACTGAGCCTCCGCTCTATACAGCCCAGTGTCTGCTTTTGAAAACATAATTTCTTTGAGCATTCAGTCACATGAGCTTTATCTGTCTTCTCACTCACTCCGTTGCCTTGCAACTCGTTTTCAGCAAATCATTCGTCATCTTGAGAGCGGGTGTGTGTGATACACGAGGAGGTAGTTTGTTCCATATCTTGTATCTCTGGATGTGTGTGTGAGAGAGAGAGAACAGGAAACAAGGTTATTATGGTGCACATGTATTTCTGATGTACTGATTTTATCCACTACATAATCCCACTACATAATTTCGTTCTCCAATCTTTACAGTATGTCTCACAATACAAAATGGTCTGTACATCATAGACCCGCATTCTGCACGTACACTTTGCAGCATTTGTTGCAGTTTTCTGCAATAATAAAGCAACATCAAATGAGATGATTCATTAAAAAAAAAAAAACTTATATAGAGGTGTAAACGATGAAGTCCTGAAGGGGGACCTACACAATATTAGGCAGGTGGTTTTAATGTTATGGCTGATCATTGTACGTGTCACAGCTCTGCCTCCCCTGCCAGTTTGAGCTGCACTGCATCGTGTGTATACGAAACAGCGGGAAGTTCCCCTCATATACACCTAATTTTCACGAAACACACCTTAATGCATGCAGGTGCAAAACGAGACTGTGTGTGTGTGTGTGTGTGTGTGTGTGTGTGTGTGTGTGTGTGTGTGTGTGTGTGTGTGTTATCGTTACATTTTATTTCATTTAGACTGAAGTAGAGATGTTTGGTTTAAGGTTGCTGCAAGTAAAATGACAGTTCTTAAAGTGTGCTCTGCTTTTTCTTTTTCTTTTTCTTTTCTTTTTTTTTTTAAATCTGTTTAAAGCCGCATTTGGTCACCAAACTGAATTTTTCATTTTGCAACATGCTGGTAGTTCCAGAGTTCAAATAGGTCCGAGTTAAATAAAGCCTTCCTTATTTATGAGCATAGGTGAGTATATGCATGTTTCCATTCTGAACAAATCCTCGAAGGAATCCTCAATTATTTCATTTATACAAAATGCTGACGGAAATTAATAAAAAGAAAAAAGAGAGAGAGAGAGAGAGAAGCAGCCCAAATGGAATAATATACAGCTTTTGCTATGATTGTTGATGGACATTTTTGGATTCGGTCTTTCAGGTTGTTAAAATATTGAGCTCATATTTAGCCATACTCCAACCAGACACGAGTTTGATTGCACAGGTACCAAAGATCAAACTGTTGAACAAGGAAACTGCTTGGGTGGATTTGTGCGCGCTCGTTTTACAATCAGATTTGACTGGTGCAGCTTTGATGAATAAGAGCACTGTGAGCGTAATTTGCTTAGCAACGTGCACGCATTAATGTAGTCGCGGTGCACTCTGCTACAGAGTGAGTGTCTAAAAATACACAAGTGACGAGCAGAGAATATGCAATTGGGTGCAGAAAAGTTTTTTTTTAAAATCCTTCGCAATTACCTTTAGACCTACGTGGGGTTCAAATGACAGCCTTAAGTGCCATTTTTTATTAATCACGGCAATTACCTGGCCAGCTGAAATAACTAAGTTGTTCTTGAATCTGTTCTCTTCATGGCGGCAATCAATGACCCCGTGTATAGATCGGTGTATTAAGAAAGTACAGGCGTGATCTTGAACCTTAGCCATACTTTACGTAAGTTGTAGAGCTCCTTGTTTTGTTTAATTTCGGTTGAGAGTTTCCACACATTCTTACCCTTTAGAAGCAAGACTTATTTAGCTCGAAAACCGGAGCTAGATTCCTGTGTATTTGCAGTGTTGGTGAGAAAGTTCACATCAGGATAACGGTTGAGAACTGTGAAGACCAGTATATTTCAAAAGACCAATATACTAACAGAAAAAAATATCGCTGGAGTCGTCCGCCTGGTCAGTTGTGGCTCCAGGCACCATTTATAAATACTTTAAGCAGCTACATGTTTTAAAATGTTCAACTGATGCATTTTATCATTTAGTTTGTGGTTTTGAGGAGGAAGAAGAGTACGTGGTAGATCCAGACAGAGAGTATCAGCAACAACCTGCAGATGGTGACGATATATGGAATGAAGGATCCCATTGTCAGTGCGCTCTTTATGAGCCATGCTGTTATAAGCAAATAACGAGGTTTTGGACCATCCATGAGATAAGCTGTTATCACATTCACTGTCTCTTTCTTTCTTTTCTTTGTTTTTGTTTTTTTTTACTTGCTTGTGAACTTAATAGGACTAAGAAACAATAGCACTTGTCATGAAAGTGAGAAGCCTGAAATTGAAAGTGATCCCTCTGGGAAAGAAAGTGTACTGCCAGCTCGCACCTTGCGCACTTGTTAAATAAACATCTCCTAACAGCACCATCACCTTATCAACGATTGTGTGTTTTGCTTTGTTGAATTTCCAAACTGGTTTAACCCTGGAGCACCCCTGGGGGTTATATTTGGCCCTAACTTTTATTTCACCCTTATATTCAACCCACTCATAGGTTGGTGGACACTAGTGGACATCCCAGGAGGTCTCATGAGGACCATTTCATAACGTAGTAGAAAAGGGTTCATTTTGAAAAGCACCTGTTTTTGGATTCACTGAGTCATGATTTTAGCCAATGGAGATATTTTCCCTATCATGATAAGGTGGTCTGGGACTTCCAGGGTTAATTATTGGCCTTCGATTCGTTGGCGTGCCCAACATGCAGATCTGTGTTTGTACTTACTGTAGATACGTTGACATCGGCTTTTTCTGTCTTTCTAGAGAGCAATATCAGCGAGCGTAGTCATTAAAAATGTGCTCAAGTTCAAGATATTTGCGATTGTAGAGCAGTGATGCAGACTATGTTTTAAACTGTAGTGAATCTGGTGCTACACAGCTGTACTTTTGGATCGTATAACACATGATTATAGAAGTGGGTCTGTGGTAATGGTACTATCCGGTGTCACCCTAATGAGGACGGGTTCCCTTTTGAGTCCGGTTCTCCTCAAGGTTTCTTCCTCTTGTCGTCTCAGGGAGTTTTTCCTTGCCAACTTATTAGGGATATATCTAGATTTTCTCTCTATATATTTAATCATGGATACCTTTATAGATTAATAAGTGTATAACTGGAATTTGTTCTTCTCTGAAGCTGCTTTGAGACAGTGTCCATTCTTAAAAGCGCTTTACAAATAAATTGAATTGAGGTGAGTGTTCTGAGAAGCTGAGAGCGAGCTGAGAACTGAGACACTAATGCTTCTTTTTCTCTTGCTCGCCAGGGTCTAAATCTTGCTGTTCATTCATGGTGCATTTCATGGAACCTCTGATTTTTAATGTCCTTGCTTGCTTTGTATACAATTTGTACACCTTAGCATCTTAGAACAAAAATCTCAGCACAAAGAGCTCGTTGCTAGTGGCAAATGGCGGCACACACATGCAGCAGCATAAAAAAACAGCAGCAACATAAACAGAGCTAAATGTTCCGTGTCATCCCTGGTTGCCTAAAGGGGCACACATGAGACGAGACGAGACCATGGAATGTCCTTGAAATTCGGTGACTTGTAGCGACGTCAGACAAAGTAAAGTCTGTGCTGTCATATAAAAGACAGTGATCTCACTCCGTAGTTTTAACACTGTGGATTATTTTGGGTGTGGTGATGCTCGGTCCTCTCAAATGCTGTATTAATATGATAATTAATGAATAAACAGATTCATCAATTATTAAACTAGAAAAAATGGTGATTTTTAGTAAACCGAGTACAGTCTGTGTTCATCAGTAAGGTGAGACCCGGATCCATTATTACGCCTAGTATTCTCCAATGCATTAAAAAGTGCACACGATAGTGTATGAGTTTGGAGCCTGGGTGCGGTTAGCATTCACACCATGCCTGAACCTAACCGATCCCACTCCTAAGTGACCCGCCCCCAGGAGCAGATCTGGGGGTCACACTGAGCGGATTGCGTACTCTGAGGACATTTTTTTAATCAATTTTTTTTTACATTTTTAATTCAATTAATTTAATAGTTAATACATACTGATGTCTCCAAAAACAAAACAAAAGGTATGCATCTATTTTTAGAAACAATAGAAGATGCGCCGCACCACAGCCGTCCGCAGAGCTACTATTGCCTCATGCCTCAGGCTTTTCTGATTTAGAAACAAAACAGGTTTTGCTTGCTCAAGTTGTGTGCAGAAGGAAGTGTTAGCGTCTAGCACAGACATCTTTATTTAGAAAAAATACCCCTTTACCTAAAATGAAGACTAGTTCAAGCAGTTCAGTGGACAGGAGGTTTGCTAAAAATGTCTTTATTCAACAAAGAATTGAGCGTTAAAGGCAGGATAAATGTCAAATTCACTTTTTCTTATTTTTGTTATCTGGGAACCAAAGAAGGGCAGAAATATCAGACAATAAACGTGTTCATTTGTGACACTGAAAGAATATAGCGTTATGCTGTGATATCTACTGATGCCGTGATGGTAATTATCTGTACTGTGATGCAGTACATTTCTGGCCACTACTAGCTGGTCTGGAAGTTATCGCTAACCAGCTGCTTGTATTTCAAGTATACAAGCTGTGAGTTTCCTCATTTCTTTGGTTTTGTATTTTTTGCGCCTCAGTTTCTTTGCATTATTACATTGGCTCTGAATTTTATTTGCTGTATTCTTGAACAGAATGCATTTCTACTCCATGTACCGCCTCGTGATCCATATTTTTATTGATGTTACTACAATGGACCCTCGGCTCGCGAATGCGTTGGATGGCGAACAAATTGACGTACGAACTATATTCCCGAGCAGATTTTGTACCGACAGGCGAACAAATCCTCGACTGACGTACAAGAAGCCAGCCCACACTTCGTGGCACAAACCTTAAGTTTCGGTCAAGCACTCATGGTGTGAATGTGTTCACAGCATTTTTTCGTTGTGTTTCTCTGCATTTTTGCACTATAAGCCTTCATTATGGGTCCCAAGAAAGTGGAAGTGGTAGTGAGAGTAAGACGCCTAAGCGCATAACAGTTGAAATAAAGAAAGAAATAATCGCAAAAAACATGAGTACTGCCACCATATCCCTCCGCCACCGTCCACCTATGACAGCAATTACGCTTCCACCGCAAAGGTTATTTTCATTTTATTCTATGTTTTATTGCCACGCACAAACCCATAATACACATAAAAGCATGTTTTGAGAGCTGAAACACATTAATTGTATTTCCATTCATTTCAATGCGAAAAACTGATTCGGGTTGCGAACAGAGTCTCGGAACGACTTAAATTCGCAAGTCGAGGTCCCACTGTAGTCAACTCACTAGTCACAAAGTAATTTAGTGCCTAATCATGTAATTTCTACTAATGGGGAAAAGTTGCCATGGTTATTATTGACGTTTCCTCAATTAAAGCATCACAGACGATGGTAAACTCTGTCATGATTTAATGCGTGAGAGATTTTCAGCAATACTCGTGCACCCTTATTATGAGTTTCATACAGCTGATGTGTAACTGGGCACAGAACCTCAAAGCAGGAGATGTTTTTGTTCAGTAATGCCATCATCTTTATTCTCTGTCACCGTGACTAATGTTCCAGTAGAAGAAGATTTCCATTTCAGTTTGCTCATTTCCTCATTTCTTCCTGAAGCCTAATGATACAAGTGTTTTATATATAGAAGTAATTTGACAAAATGAATGTGTCTATTTGTATGTGTTTTATTTTGCTCATTGCCTGCTTGGTCTGTCGCAATAAATTTATCCTGATGTGTTGCACTGCACGAGACTAATCTCCTCTCGGTAAGTACAGGAAGTAGAAATATCCGCACACTGCCTTTGTTCTTTCTGGCTTGTACACATGTTTGGTGAACTGTCCTTGTGAGGACCTTCCATTGAGATCATTGTTATTCAACCCACAAGGTCAAAACCGAACCGGATGAAAATGTGGCACCCGCACAAGTGATGATTTTGGATGACTGTGTTGCTGATTGCAATGGGAGAAAACATCCTATCTGACTCTTTCCAGCTGTTTTGCTTCTCCTGTCTCCATGTACCCAGACTCTGCCCTCGCATCACTGTGTCACTGAATCACTCTGCCATGATGGATGTTTTGTTTGGTCATTAGATGCAGAGTGCTCGGCCGCTGATGGATCACTCAGCGCTCAGCGCTCAACTGTGAAAACTCAAGCCTGAGTGGACAAGAGACAAGACATGATTTGATCAAATAAGAAACCAAAAGAAGTGAGTCATACTGTGTGAATGTGAAAGGCTCAGTCGAAACACACCGTGGACTCAATCAGTAAGTTGAGCAATCACTGCACATCTCGCTCGGTTTCTTTGTCTAGTGGCCCTGCTCTTTCTTCACAAATAACATTTTACCCCAAACGACACGGCGTGACTCACCAACCAAGCCGAACCAACAGCTATCTAAGGGCAGGTAGCTAATGCATGCTTAAATAGTCACTAGAACTTGATTAGAGCAGGCACGGAGTCATAATGATTGTTTATATATCAAAGTGTGTTACGTGTTTGAGAATCAATAGATATCCAGGCAAAGGGTTACAAAAGGAAGATCTCTCCTTTATTACTTTATTAATAGAAGAGAGTTTAAAGCAAAGCCAAATGTGTGCTATTGGAGGGCAGGAATCAGTGATTAGTTGTTGAGAACAATGGTGATTAGTGATAGGTCACTGGGAACAACGGTGATGTATGATTGATGGTTGGGAACAATTGGGGCCGGTGGTTGGTCAATGTGAACAATGGCGATCAGAGTTATTTCCCATGGATCATCACTGACAGTGATTAGCTATTGAGAATAATGGTGATCAGAGACTGGGCATTGGGATCAGCTGTGATCAGTGATGGGACCTTTGGAACAATGGTGATCAGAGATTGAGAACTGATAAAAATTATGACCGGTTGTCATTGGGAACAATGGTGGAACAATATGAGACGAGTGCTGAATTATTGGGAGCAAAGGTGATCAGTGATCACTCATTGGGAACAATGATTCAGTAATGTCTGCTGAAAAGTCATTATGTTTGTTGCTAGACTTTTTTTAATCTCCTATACCTTTTGTGGCAATACAAAGAAATTAGAGAGACTTTATCAAATATAAAAATACATCAAGCATTATTTGTTTGCAATCGTATTTTTCCCATGTTGCCTTTTACATTCAGCAGAAATGGGCCACCACGCCCAGTTATGATTCAAGTGGTCAGAGAGAAAAGCAATTCAAGCTTGAAACATTATCAGAACGATTTTGTAACGCCGGTTGGATTTACCAAGCCACAGCATCCGGTGGGAATGCAGCTGTGTTTGCTTCACTGCAAGTCCAGTTATGGTTAATAGCTGGCATAAGATCCCGAGCCAAGTTTGGCAGCTCTTCTTAGAAGTTGCGGCACGGCTGTTCTCCTACATCCATGGCAAAGCTGTGTTACAAGTTCCCACATAGCTGGGAAAGTAAATCATCCCAAGTGTGAATTGTGCCATTGCCTTGATGTTTCATCAGACCTTCCATGGCATTTGCGTTCTTCCTTCAGGCCACGTTCTGAGAACAGACACACACCCATGACAACCCTGTACACAACAACCCTCATCCTTTCCCTGTTTGAACGCAGTGCGCAATACTAGATGTTCCCGAGCGGCTAATGCCTCAGTGTCACCTGGGTTGTGAATTCTTTAATCCACACAGATGTTCACTGTGGCGTTAACCTAGATTTCAATGCTCCAGGGCGCCATCTGGGAAGTTGCCCTTATTGTGATGATAAAGATACGGTAGCCTCAGAACTACAGTTTAACACGTTTATTTTCCGGAATTGAAACCTGAAGCTCCTTTTAGTGTCTTGTGAACTGTGTGTGTGTGTGTGTGTTTATACTGATACCTTGTGTTTGGCTTTTGCTTTGCCTTTCATGTTGAAAGGAAAAGCCACCATGAATAACTTGCGCGTCTGTATTAATAATTATAGTGTGACATTTAATGCGTGTACAGTGTAATTTATACAAAACTTCTTAGTTGACTTTTTTTTTGGTTCTTTCATCAGCATGGTCTGTTCACTGGCTCTCCGGGGGCTCATTTAATATAGTGCTCTGTTATTCCGACAACGACGAGAGAGCGGTCTGGATCACAAATCTGATATGAAAACATATATCAGATATTACATTCAGTTAAATCTGATACAACCCAGATATTGCTTTGCTTTATTGACTTGTGTTCTTTGCAGAAACTCTGCTGTTACGTACGGTACGTACTTCACTGTCTTGGAAATTCAATATGACGATCGAACCTGACCCCAGATCTGAACTTTTGTAGTCTACCCGGGACGGTGAAGTTTTTGCTGTTTAAAAGGTTTTGTTTTTTAAAAAGTATTTGACTTACAAAGAGGCTGCAATATATCCTAGCTGGTCTGGGAACTATATTTGTCCTTGACCCATATAGTGTGTTTATTCCCCTTTTAATGGTACGTATTATCTCAGATATCTTTATCAGGGATATATTTACATACGTGTGTATAGTTTCCTTTTGGCTCCACAGCGTCAGGCTTCCCAATCGTGAAAAGTTGGAGATCTGGTGGCCGGATTGTGTTTTCTGACAAGTGCTAGTGAAATAGGCTAGAGAAATTGTGAATAAAGTGCGACCGTTCATGAATCCCCGAAAACAGCAGATTTATTTATCTCGTGTCCTCAGTACCTGTCTGGAAAGAAGCAAATGGAGCTGACAGATTTCAGTACAGCTAACAGCGGTTTTATGACAGCGTGGTAGCATGGTGTTCCATGGGCCCTGCTAGAGATGGGCGATAAAGTGTGGTTCTACGGCAGATTCACGTCCACGATAAGTTTATTCTACATAAAGAACGTTAAGGCAACAATATCCAAAGTTTCTGTGCACAGCTTATTTATATGAATGTAAAGGATGATGAATAAATCATTACTTGGGACAGGATAAGTCTAAGTATCACATCCATAAAAAAAAATATCATGTCACAATTCTCAAAGGCATTTCTGCTACACATGATATGGATCATAATATTAAGGTTTGTGAAACAAATTTGCAGTTTAAAAAAACCTTAGAAAATACCTCGAAAATATCATATGTCGAGCCACTTAGCCTAGCTTAGATATCTCAGCCTAGCTTAGCCTAGCCTACCCAGGAGTCTTTTCCTGTAGAAGACCACACACACTCACTGAAGACTTCATTTAAATCACATTTCTGTCAAAAGAGAGAGTTTTCCAGAGAAGTCTGCACCTGGTGGAGGCAGCAGCACTGTGTCTCTGAGCTCCGTCCAGCCGTGACACCCCGCTACACAAATATTGAGCTCCGGCAGCCGCTGCTGAGGCTGTTCCGTTAATAATCACACAAAAAAACCCCGGTAATGCACTGTACAGTACACCGATACACAAGTTAGCTCCATGAGTTGTGGGAGAGAGTGAGTCATCTAACGAGGCGAGTGATCCAGGCGTCGTCCGCATACTTCTGGGTGTCGTCTGAACGTCCGCGTACGTCATACGCTTTTACGCTGGCCTGCCTGCGATGCCTGACCATGAATTTAAAATATTTAAAAAATTTTAGCAGATCACAATCATCATTGTAACTTACATTGTTCACCTGTATATATCACGACATCTGTGAAAGGTGTATTGGCCTAGTTTATCATGATATCAATATCATATCGACATATCCCCTGGCTCTCTTCTGTACCTTGCATACTGTATCTATTTGAGATCCAGATTTTGTTTTTTGGCCCACACAGTCTCAGTCTCCGTAATTGCAGAACTGAGTGCAGTGCTGTAAATGAACACCAATTACCTGCATGTGAAGGGCAATAACCTTTACACTGATTAGCTCGGGGTCGTTTAATTAGCTCAGCTATTCATAGCAATAATGAATCATAGGACCAACACACACACGTGCAGCATTTACTTGTGTGTCGGGACTTTAAAAACCAAATTTAAAAGAAGATCCGATTTGTATCATTTTCACAAACATTATTCTGACGTTAGACGGGCAACGTTTGACTGAGAATAAAAGCATAAATCAACACCACGGACAACGCAGACAGCATGGGCGCGAGACGTTTTTAAAGACTTCGACTGAGGCTGACACTTCTGAGGCACTTCCGATCAAAAAATAAATAAATATGGAAATGAACGGAGGGGCGAAGCCAGGAGCAAGTAATCATAGGGGAGGATTTGAGTTCCAGCTACTGCAACATCTGTAACAATCATTTTCAAGCTGTCTGTTCTGACCGCATATGAAATTATCCTTGCAGGTCCTCTGAATATGGGAATCTGTAAGCTAAGATGGTAAGGTGTTTAAAACTTTGGCTGTGAGCCTTTCTGTACGTCCCAGTGGCGCGCATGTGAGCTGTTGAGGAAGCATCATCCTGAAAGCTTTTCCACTGTTTATTTATTTATTTTTATTTTTGGGTTTCGGACAGATGGCCCTCCTTGTGAGCATCTGATTGGTTGCTGAGATTCGTTGCTCAGCTGGAGAGCACTGTGTAATTAAGTGTTATTATTGGTGTGTTAAACAATAGATCAGGTTGTAAAGAACCACATGCTGGAGTATTTTCATAAACCAGTCACTAGGTTGAGTCGGTTCAGCCAACCCGTTTGGGTCCAAGCGTTTCAACAGCCTACATAAAGTGGGAAATAGCGTTGGATATATGCATCATGTGTGAATGAATCGTATTACTGGAACAGGAATCGAGAAGATGATCTTTTGAACTGGATAAATTAGTCAAGGCGTTGTTTGTTCTGTTCTGTATTGGAAAAAACACATTAGAGCTGCCACTAACGACTAATTTTCTAACGACCGATTTTTCGACTAATTTTTCGATTAATCGATTAATC